>JAEIFU010000104.1:0-253032 GCA_018904235.1 Lordiphosa stackelbergi | reverse complement strand
CCCTGAAATCACCAACCACACACAATTACATAAATGTGCAAAGCGGATCTAGGCTATTACATATTTCTTTAAAAGATAGAAAAGTTAAATCGGTTTATTGGTTCAGATTTACGGCAAATTATTTTGGGAACTTCTTTAAAAAATAGCAAAAACATGAGCACATTCGCCAATATCTGATATTCAAATTTTTGAACTCAGCGTTCTAAAATACTTCAGAATCAGGTATCAAATGTAATGAGAAGACTTCTTTAATTCTGTTGTGTATTGTTATTTAAGCTGTGATCCACTCAATACTATTTTGTCGCCCGGTCACAACGCCCAAAAATTTTTGGGGGTTGTGTCCGATTTAATGGACTTATCGCCCTAAACTAATTTGGGCGATAAGTCCGAAAAGAAAAACGGGACATATCCCCCAATTTGGGGGATAAGTCCGAGGAAAAAGGGACTTATCGCCTAAATCAAATTTGGGCGATAGTCCTTAAACGAGAAAGGCAAAGCTAACTTCGTCTGTAACGAAGTTTTTATACACTTGAAATAGCTTGTCTCAACGGTTAGCGACTTCGACCAAACTTCGCAGATCAGCTTAAAAACATTACATATTACCCATGACCGTGTTTGAGAGCAGTAATATTGAGAACAAAACAGTTTTTCTTACTAAAATCCATTTTCCAAACGAACATTTGTATGGCAGCTACAAGAAGTAGTCATCCGATCCGGTCGGTTCCGACATATTAGCAGCGTGCAGTAAAAAGAAGACTCTGTGCAAAGTTTCAGCTCGATAGCTCCAAAACTGAGGGACTAGTTCGCGTAGAAACAGACAGACGGACAGACGGACGGACGGACTGACGGACTGACGGACAGACGGACGGACAAAGCTTAATCGACTCAGCTCGTCATGCTGATCAAGAATATATATACTTTATGTGGTCGGAGATGATTCCTTCTATGCGTTGCACACTTCTGGGCAAAATTATAATACACTTTTCAAGTGTATAAAAATTTAGGAGAGTGTGTTTCTCATTGATGGTAACAACATATTAAATTTTGGTGCTGATCGGAATGGGGGCAGTTTTTGTATGCTTATTCTGCTATGCCCTTTCTGCTCGCAAAAACTGCTTAAGTGGTCGATCAAATAAACAGAGCGCCGCCTTTTGCTCCGACTTTTTTTGTTATCACTGCACAAAAGATTATTTTGTTTTTCTGCTGAATGCCTCCTTCAGCATTTTGATGTTTTTTGGTTCCGGCATGGGCACGCATATCACTAAATTTTGCAGTTATACTGCATTTGCCATGAGAGCAATACACTCCGGTAGCGTCGCTAACATCCTTACACAGCCAGGTTTTAAATTCCGTGCTGTTGGCCCGGCACTTTTGCTTATAATCTTTAGGCATTGCAGTCGAAATATCGATATTGAATACATTTTGACGATATTTTTATGAATACTTTTTTTTGGTTTTTGGACAAAAAGGAAGGTTTCTTAAGGGCATTCTCTTGGATATTAGTGGCATCAGTAACTCTAGTAATATCCAAGAGAATACCTTCATAAAACGCCCATTTTTGTGGCCGAAACTAACAAAAATACACACCAAAAATTTATTCAACAAGTATTCGATATTTCGACATCCCTACATTGTAGCTTAAAGCCCCATACGGACATCAGAAGTTGCGAGAAGTTTCATACAAAAATTGAGGGAAGAAGAAGCAGAAGTTACAACTTCGCCTCTTGAACTTTTGCATGTACGGAAGTGCAAGTTGAATGTTACATTTAACAGACAATGTTGCACTTAACAGCACATTTGTGGAGATTATGTAAATTGGCTGTGGGCCTTATTGTGCTTGAGCAACAGACGCAGCATTGAGAATGCACCATGTAACTTCACTCTGCTTCTACCTGCACCGACCAGCTCAAGTGCTTTCACTGAAGCCTTTCAGCAAAAGTAATTTGAAAAAATACATATAAAAAACATGGGGGGAAAACAAGAGCGAAATAGTTGTTTTGAATTATTTTTCATGACGAAAAAAATGTCTTAAATTTTGGCGGTGAAAAAGCGGAATGTCATTTCTGATCTATTCCACCCAAAGCATTCGGACTTAAAGGGCATAGCAGAATAAGAAAAAAAAACCTCACTCTACTCCGATCAACACAAAATTTAATATGTTGTTACCATCAATGGGAAACTCACTCTCCATAAATTTTTAGTATTGGAGTGGAGTTATGAGAGCGGAAAGATAAATCAAAAAACTCGTTTATCTTCAGAACCGTTTATCCGATTTGAATGGGTTAAATATATGTTATAAGTGTCCACCATTGAATTCAGAAAATTAATTTTGCACATTTTTATTACCATCTCTTAGGCACAAAAAATATTATTAAAATTTTAAAATAATTTTTTCGAGGTGTAAATCGATTTCAACTCTTATAGTTTTTTGCTGTTTTTTTCAATAAGAAGTCCTTAACAATGTACAATTTTTGCAGTGACATCGGGAATCATCTTCATAGTGAATACCAATAAAATATGTGAATAGTTTTACAAATATATTTTATTATATTGAGCACACTGTAAATACTCACACAGAATTGACAGATAATTTCCCCTTTTTTCCCCTTTTAAGTTGATTTACAGTGTGCCTTATATGTATAAAATATTAATGAAAAGTACTAAATGAACGTTTAACTATTTTTCACCATGAGGTACACTTGGGATGTGTTTGCAAAAATTATATGTTGTTAAGGACCTCTTGATGAAGAAACCAGCAAAAAACTGTCGGTGTCGCAAAAGGCTTACACCAAAAAAGAATTATTTGAAAATTTCAATAATTTTTTTTGGGCCAACGAATTGGCAATAAAAATGGGCAAAAATTATTTCTTGAATTATGCTGTGGACACTTAGAACATATATTAAACCCATCCAAATCGGTGAAGCGGTTCTTAAGATAAACGAATTTTTTGATTTATCTTTCCGCCCTCACAACTCTACTCCAATAGCGATTAGAAGACTAAAAATTTAGGAGAGTGAGTTTCTCATTGATGGTAACAACATATTACATTTTGGTGCTGATCGGAATGGGGGCAGTTTTTGTATGCTTATTCTGCTATGCCCTTTTGTGAACAAGGCTTGAGGAGAAGTGGCCGAGCATCTACAAAAAATCAACTTGGCATTAAAACAAAATACAGATGATAGATCAGTGTGACCTACCGCCAACTAAACTAAAAATACCAAATACTGAAATTTATGGCTTATTTTTTAAAAGTCTGGTAACACTACTCTTCCGTTCCACGGCGACGAAAGATAGGGGAAAGTTAGCTAAATTACGAACTTCGGATGTCCGTATGGGCCTTAAGATTATAACTCAGAGATGAGGGTTTGCAAAACTTAGAGATGGGAATCGCACTCTGTACATACAAGTAATTTAAAATTGTACGTTAAAAAAAGCGGAAAAAAAGCAAAATATATTTTAAAAAAGCTAGAATTCCCACAGCCCGCTTTTTACAATTTTTTCTCGCAATCGTACTTTTAAAAAAGCCAGATTTGACGGGAAAAAAGCCGATTTGGCAACACTGTGCCGTTGCTTTATAAATATATGACATCGAGTTGTCTTGGCCAAAACAGTCGAATCAGCCTTTGCCCTAGTCGTGTCCAATTGCGCATTGGAGCAAATTATTGAAAAATTCCAAATATAGGTCAAGATGAAGCTACAAACGATTTATTTATTTGCGATTAGGGTACGTTTACCTTGGATCTTCACTGCAAGTAAGGATAAACCTAACACTGTCGAACCCTAGGTGCCTTCACTACCGCTTCTTACAAATCACATCAAGCTATTGTTCGAGCTATTGGAGGGCAGCTTAACTATTCGCTGTTAATTGGTTTTAATTTTCCCGCCAGGTATGAATTGAAAACAACAACTAGAGATTAGGGCCTTATTTCGCACTTTCTATCGACGAAATAATTTGCAGAGATTTCACACACTCTTAGCAAGTGTCTCCGTACCAAGCTTTACCAAATGATTTTTTTTCAAGCCGCTATTAAAATGCTGTTTATGGGTAAGGTTCCACAGCACATGTTTCTCTTTAATTTATTTAGTAGGGGAGAGTGGGGGGTTGTGATCATAGTTTTGTTTTCGAACATAAGTTCGCCAAAACTCAATATTTTTTCGTTCTGTAAATTTTGTATTTTAGGTAAAAGATGCGCAAAACTTTCCTCATCAATAGTTTTAAAAAATAAATGTTGGGTTTTTTTATTTCATATTAAAAAAAAGCGATTTTTTGACATTTCAAAAATTTGTGGGGGTTGTGAGCCACCCATCTAAAAGTTCAAAATTCGTGCTTTTAAGCCATTATTATTTATTTAATGAAAAAATGAACAATTTGTCTCATGTTCTGAATTAAGAAATATCAATGAAGAGTGAAAATTGATTGACGGCATCAGGCTTGTTTTCTTTTCTATACGAGCACTTTTGCTTGTGGATGTTCTTTTGTTTGCCTTTTTCAATGTTTTTTTACTTCTTTGGAGAGTTTTTCCTCTGTTTAATTGCGCGTCATTGCAATATTCTATTTGAAAGTCAAAACCGACTTTTTTCTAAGTGGCTCACAACCCCCCATATCTCACTTTTTTTTGGTGACGTCACATAACCAAAAAGAAATTGTTAAAAAAAAAAACATATTTCTATCAAAAAGGCAATTGACCAAAGATATATCCCTCATACTTACTTTTGTCTTTACGAAAAAAATGTTGTATAATATTCACAAGTCAAAAATGAATAAAAAACTTTCTTTTTTGAAAAAAAAAGTCGAGTTCTGGTTCACGAACTTTAAGAAGGTGTAGACTGATAGGTTGCTTGCCAAAAGACACATGACATAAACAAAAAGTTTAAATTTATTTTTTTTGTGGCCAATATTCGAGTGGCTCACAACTCCCAGCGGCTCAGAACCCCCCATTCTCCCCTACAATAAAAAGTTGTTCATTTATTTCTCATTTTAAAACACTTTAATGTATATGTGGCACACTGCCACACTCTTCGAACCTTCGAAATAATCACTCATCGCTGGACGGGTGACTATCGCTTCACATGTTGACGTCGGGTGGCAGCGCTGTGATATCGATTTGACAATTTCGATCGTCAACTCCATACAAACTCACGAAACAGCAACTTACGGACTTTTCATTTCGCGCGTGTTTCGCGGGTATCTCCGTACCAAGCTTAAGATAAGACTACTCTGAAAAACTGAGTGTCATATCTCTTATGGTTTGTGCTGGGCGGCAACTACCAGCCAGTCAGTCAATTATTCAGTTTAAACTCTTCTAAATATGGGTGATTCTATGAAAATTCGCCCATTTAAATTATTTTGTTCGAAATAAATTGTTTCTTATTCTTTGTTGTTAAATACTTTCTACTTATTGTCTTAGCATATTGCCTTTGGTAATAACAATATTTGAAAAATCTGCAAATTTACAGCCGATACCAAACTTTTAAGGGGTTATACACAGTGAAAATTAAAAAAAAAAAATTAATTTCTCTTAATGTACATACATTTAAGTAAGACACAGTTATGTGCTGTCCTCACTACAACTGCATTTTGCATTTTTGCATTTTGGGCAAAATGTACATTTTCCCCCATACAATTTTGTATGGGCACTAGAGATGCCAAAAAAGTGCATTTTGAGAAAATGTAGTCGCATTACTCGTTAGCCATTCGATTTTCAATAGTTTCTACTCGATAATCGATCATTTTTTGGCTAGTTTTTTAGAGTTAACAAAGTGGTCAAAGTGTTTCTAGCAGCGCAATAAATTTAAATGGAATATCTCATAAACTCTAATGTTGGTAAGGGTTTAAAACTCATCTATGTCAAATTCTTCTCTGTAAATGCTTGAATTATTTCGGAGGCCAGACTAGAAGGCTTGTGGTCTTTTGAGTCCAATTGCAACTACATTGGAAGTCTCTAGTTTCTGCAATTCATTGTGTTATCATTGATATTATTGGTAAATATTAAAAAGTATAAATTAATCTCAATTTATTTCAATTTAGCAAATTTAAAATTTCAGCCATTTGGCGCGCGCTTGGTAGTGATGACCACTTCGTTAACTCTAAAAAACTAGGCAAAAATTAATCGATTATCGAGTAGAAAATATTGAAAATCGAATGGCTAACGAGTAATGCGACTACATTTTCTCAAAATGCACTTTTTTGGCATCTCTAGTGCCCATACAAAATTGTATGGGGAAAATGTACATTTTGCCCAAAATGCAAAAATGCAAAATGCAGTTGTAGTGAGGACAGCACATTAAAGTTCAATTCAATCCGCCAAATATTTTCGAAGATACACTCATGTGTTCATGTTTTTGTAATAATTACGTTAAAATTTTGGTCGAAAATGTGATATTTGCTAAAAGTGAAAATATATAAGTGGTTTTATTTATCCACTAAAAGAACGTTTTTGATATTTTGATCAACTATGCCAGAGAAATCGTAAAATCTTCAGGAGATCGACTGCAGGAGAACCAGATCAATATTTTTACAAATCATAAGTCCCATCAAATGTTGCCACAAAATGAATCAATACTTTTGGTTTTAATTTAAAAATTCCCCTTTTTCTGCCTTATAACTGCGTATAACAGCTTAAAATATTAACAGCTTAATATTATTTAAATTTTTTTCCTCACTAAATCGCAAAAATTAGCAAACAAAAATGTATTGAGCGAGAAAGCGATTTTTTCTAACTTTTTGTCTCACAAATTTGGTCTTGTATCCAGGAGTTTGCTGTATTAAACTATTGCAGAGTTATGGTTTTTTTTCAATTAAGGGGGGTATTCTCCATGTCTAGGCTGTTCTATGGACCTTTTTAAAAAAAATCTTATTTAAAAACGCAAAGAGTTTTTCTAATTCTGTTTATTTTATTATGTTACAAACAAATTAAAGTAAACAAACAAATTTTTACTGCTTCGATGTGTGTGGGTGTCCAAAAAAAAGTTATAGTGCTGGCGGCCATAATTCCACGTCTCCAGGATGTCTGAAATGAAAAGTAAAATTAGCGGAAAGTTAACTTCGGCTCGAGCGAAGTTTATATACCCTTGGAGCATGATATATTCCTGCCAATTTTTATATGGCAAACTCTCCAAAATTATGTTAATTATGTTATGTTATGTTAAGATAATATTCATAACTGGAACGTACAAAGACGCTACCATTGAAAACAAAACAGTTTTTCTCCCTGCTATAGTCATCCGATTTGGATCAGACTTGACAAAATTGTGTGTTAGCATCAGTGTTCTCAAAGTACCGTACTTATGTTTAGTACACAAAAAGTACTGAACAATACCAAGTACCGTACTCAGAAAAGAACGGCCGAAACGCACCGACCGAAAAAAGCAAGTACGGTATAGCGTCGTAACGTACCGACCGAAAACGAGAGCGTAAGTTAAAGTCGGCTCTAACCGACTTCGATATACCCGTTACTCATGAAAAAACAATTTTAACAGTGTTCCCGCGTTCCTTTGTGTGACCATCCAAAAAGTATGCAACATTTTTTACGGTGGTAGCGGGTATGGCCTGGTTCACTTTTTTGCTTATAACTTGAGAACCGTTCATCCGATCTTTATCATTTCTTCGGCTAATCGATTCTTTTTGCTAATTACTAACTATCTCTAGAAGGTACGAGTCCTCCATCTTTAAAACTGTAGGAGATATAACTATTTTCCAAATTGCGGTGGCGGGAGGGGGCGTGGCCAAAATTTGAAACAAACTTGATCTGCGTGCAGATAAAAGAAGCATTTGCCCCATACATGTCAAACCTCTATCTCTTACCATCTCTGAGATCTAGGTGTTCATACAGACAGACGGACAGACGGACGGACGGACAGACGGACAAGTCTATATCGTCTCGGCTGTAGATGCTGATCAAGAATATATATACTTTATATGGTCGGAAATGATTCCTTCTGCCTGTTACATACATTTGCACGACTTTAGTATACCCTTTTTACTCTACGAGTAACGGGTATAAAAATAAGTACCGAACTTTTTTGTGTTCAGCACTCGTGCGTACTAAACAATTTTAGTTACGTACAATTAAGTACAAAATGGTTTTTAGTTAAGTACACGGAGTGTAAAACGAATTTAGTTACAGACTTTGTGATAGGTGCACTGACTGAAGACTTATTAATTCGCGAAAAAAACCAAAGAGGATAAAAATTACTGAAGACTTATTAAATCGCGAAAAAATCCAAAGAGGATAAAAATAGTAATTATGAAAAACGTAATTGCCAACCAAGTAAAAAATCATGTCAGGATCAATGCATGGGCGCAATTCGCAGCTAAGGGGTCTCCATGGTAATGTAACCGCGAAATGCTTAGGAAACTGCTTTTCAAAGCCACATAACTACGTTCCCCTGTCAATGACAATACCGAACCGCGATTAATACCACGGATGACCAAAGGTAAAGAACATAGCCAAGATCTTAAATACTGTTTCAAACCACTGTCTGTTACTGACAAATCATTAAATCACGGAAAAATACCAAAGAGGATCAAAAAATGTAATAATGCCAAACAATCTTTACTTTTAAGATATTGAAAAATCATGTCAGGATAAATGCATAGGCGCAATATGCGGCTAAGGGGTCTCCATGGTAATAAAACCGCGAAATTCTTAAGAAACTGCTTTTCAAGACCACAAATGATCACACATAACTACATTGCCCTGTCTATGACTATACTGAACCCCGAACCACGGATGACCGTTATCCACTATGTTCGCTTGTAAATTTGTATAAAAGCCTGTAAGATGTAATGCATAAGCGTAATTGAAAAATAGTTCCAATTGTAATGAGTGTTTATTTATTTAATAATTATGTCTTTCAGTAATTTAGAATTCAGTTTTACAATTAGTATGTTTTCTAGTGCATCACAGACACCTGGGTGGCGGGCACAGCCGAAGCTACTTCATCTACTTTCGCCAGCTGTGGCTCTTCGTATTAAAGATACTTTCAGTACTTTAAAAGCAGCTTCTTAAGCATTTCGCGGTTTTGTTACCATGGAGACCCCTTAGCTGTGAATTGCGCCTATGCATTGATCCTGACATGATTTTTTACTTGGTTGGCAATTACGTTTTTCATAATTACTATTTTATCTTCTTTTGTTTTTTTTCGCGATTTAATAAGTCTTCAGTCATTTTTGTCCTCTTTGGTTTTTTTTCGCGATTTAATAAGTCTTCAGTCAGTGCACCTATCACAAAGTCTGTAACTTAATTCGTTTTACACTCCGTGTACTTAACTAAAAACCATTTTGTGCTTAATTGTACGTAACTAAAATTGTTTAGTACGCACGAGTGCTGAACACAAAAAAGTTCGGTACATATTTTTTTCGGTCGGTACGTTACGCCGCTATACCGTACTTGCTTTTTTCGGTCGGTGCGTTACAAATTACACAGTGTAACAAAAAAAAAAATCTGCACATACTTTTCACGAGACCCAGTACATATTGTTGGGCTAGTCGAGTATAGCATTTCCTCATACTTGGTTTTCTCCTAACACCCCAAAAATCTGAAGTTATGATCCAAAACCGCTTTTTGCTTTTGTACCTCACTTAAATAGATATAACTCGCAAATGGACCGTCCGATTGTTCATATCCTTATCAATTCCGGTAGCGACGAGAGGAATCTAATACATTTTAATCAATGGTTTGACTAATTTGACGCGATGGCTGAGAAATGCGGCTTACAGATCTGGCATTTTAATTTTTTTTTTGAGAAATTCGTACTTTGACCATCACTGGTTTTACTATTTTACTCTATGCAATTTTTTCTTAAAATTTATTTTAAAAGCCCATTTAATTCTCCGTTGAACGGTTATTGTCCCAATGAATTTGGATACCGTTTGACGAAGTTATGCACGCATTTCTAAGTACACCTCGACAATCTAGTATTTTTTTTTAGTATGCCAACATATTTTTTACAACCTTAACATAGGTGCCCCCCTACAAGTATGCTCTATTTTATTTGGCGCCAGATTCAAAAAATATTTTTAAATTCTTATATAAGTATAAATTTTCATGATTCACAAATTTTGGGCCAATAAATATGAGAAAGGTGAATCGCTAGCGGATCAATTTTTGACTCTGTTATGCGACACTAACCCGCGATTGATTCAAATCGGATGACTATATCATTTAATTTAATTTTATTTCGGTTTTATCCCAACGCTACAGATACATAGGTACTATAAATTGGCGCATTGGTCACAAAAACATAGAGATCACAAAAGATGATGATATACAAAATACATAAAAAAAAAAATAAAATATATATAAAAAATAAAAATAAATTAAATTTAATCCTAACAACCCTATTAAAATACTAAACTTTTCTAAAACTTTCATTTAATCTATGTTTGTCTTTTGAGATGATTAGTTAACTGAGATTTAAAATGCATTGCGTTCCCAATAGTCTTAATGTTATATGGCAGGTTATTCCAATAGCGGGCAGATTGAATGAAAAAATGTTTTTCGGAGCTGGCCAATCTTACGCGCTGACTAACTATGTTTTTCGTTCGAGTTGAAACAGCAAGTTGTATATTTTGAAATAAATAGTGAGGCTCTTTTGTCGTTAGAATCTTATGGAATAATAATAATGTGCGAAGTCTGATCCACGACTCTAAGTCAAGGCCAAGAATTTGTTTTGCGAATTGCGAGATATGGTCTCTACTGCCAAGATTGAATACATATCTTACGATGGAGTTAAATGCCACTTTAAGCCTTTGCATACTGGTTGCGTCACTACTACCAAATATTTCCACTCCGTAGAATAGAGTCGGGATGAGACATGTTCTAGCAACCAAAAGCCTGAGATGAGGAGGAATGAGTTTTTGAGTAAGCGACAACTGCCTAACCAACCCGAATGTTTTCCCGGACACTTTCGTAATATGGTCGCCCCACGTTAGAGTATTATTAAATTGGATTCCCAGGTTAGTGGTATCCTTAGCATATTCCAGCGGAACATTGTTTATTGTCAGCTTAGGCAGATCACTGACATTAAGAGCCTTCTTGTAGATTACTACACATTTCGACTTTTTGGGATTTAACCCCAAACCATTCGCTTTAGCCCACTCGCTAATTTCCACGAGATCCCTATTACAAATTCTTACACACTCATTCAATTCACGCAACGGTCGACTTACATAAAGTTGTACGTCATCAGCATACAAATGGACATTACAGCCTTTCAGACAATCAGGAAGGTCGTTGATATACACAGAGAAGAGTAAAGGCCCAAGGACAGAACCTTGAGGGACACCACGAGTTAGACTTAAGAAACCTGACATACAAGACCCCGATACCACTGCTTGGTTTCTATCACACAAATAGGACTTTATAAGACGCGTTGCAGTTGAGGAAAAATTGTACAGATTTTTAAGCTTGGTACTTAAGATATTGTGGTCAACTGTATCAAATGCCTTGCTGAAATCTAGCAAGGCTAATAATGTAACATTGTTAATGTCCGTCTTCTTACGTATATCTTCTACAATCTTTAAAATAGCTGTCGTGCAGCTTCTGAATTTTTGATAACCAGATTGTAGTTGGCTTAACAAAGAATTGGATGAGAGAAATGTCTGAATCTGTTTGGCCATTAGTTGTTCAAATACTTTTGCCAAGAAAGGGAGAATGGAGATTGGTCTGAACTCGCTTATATCTTTTGGTATGGGTATAATTTTAGCAAATTTCCAACAGTCAGGAAATACAGAGGTTGTGAATATCGTATTAAATATATAGGTGATATGATTAAGAAGCATAGGAAGTAATATTTTCAAGAATTTGGGATTAACTTTGTCTAAGCCTTCCGCATTTGATTTCACTTTTAGGACACATTCCAGAACGTCACATGAATTTACACACTCGAAACTAAAACTACTATCACATAAGGGTAAAGCATTCAGGTACAAGTTTTGGGTCGCTGCAGGTACGTTCAAATTTGCAAATTTTGTATTGAGTTCCTCTACATCCAAGTCTGATTTTGATTGAGGCTTTGTCTTCCCTACACCTAAGTCTTTTAATTCTTTCCACGTCTGATTTGGAGTTCTTGCGTTACTAAATTTAGTCTTTATATAGTCAGATTTGGCAGAGGATATCGCTTTTGTGACTTTTACTCGTAAAGACTTAAACTCTCGAAGTAGATTATCCGTTTTGTAGCGTTTCCATCTTTTTATACGCAGTGTCTCGCAACTTGATTTGATTCTTGATCTCAGGACTGAACCACTTATTTTGTGTTGGCTTAATAATTTTAGTTTTGAGTGGAACGCATTTATCAAACAGAAGCTCAATGTTTGTATTTAGTATATCCATTTGCTCATTAGCGGTTGTAAAGTTATATATATTTGTCCAGTCACAATTGTTAAATTCAACCAGTAAGTTTTCGTAGTCAATTGAATTAAAGTCTCTAAACCTAATTAAAATGTCAGCATAATCTAGTGGAAATTCATACGTCAAGTAAATCAAATCGTGTTTGGAAAAAGCTGGTACTGGGACCTGGGGGTATAATAGAATTTTTGAGGGGGGGCTCACAAAAATACGTCTAGTAAAGTGCTACTTGAGTTTGTGAAGTGGGTAGGTTCTGAGTCATTGGCGATATATAATCCTATGGTTTTTTATTTATTTTTTTTTATTATGCCAACATATTTTTGACAACCTTAACATAGGTGCCCCCTACAAGTATGCTCTATTTTATTTGGCGCCAGATTCAAAAAATATTTTTAAATATTTTTTGAAACAAAATTTTCGCCTGCGGCGCACATTTTCCATTACTCACCTCAGCAAAATGAATATCATTAACGATGTTTTCTTTTCAGGATTATATAACTGACCAATAGCCAGAAGATGTTATGGATCCTATCTTTGTGACTTGGGAATCGTTTATACAACATAAACTTGGCCAAATATCCGGGATAGTGCATTTTTTTTTCGCCCAAAATGAGGCAACTCTGCCTTCACGTCCCGCCACAGCCTTTCTATGTTTTGTGTGCTTGTGTAGAGGGATCCACAAAATTTTTGGAATGGCTCACCGTTTGGTGTAGAAACCCTCATCTTCCAGGCAATTGTAAGCTCGAGCAATCGAAATGACCGTGGATCCGTCAGCTATATTTTCCTTAATTATTTTTAAGAGTGTTTCGATTCCACGTTTCAACCGGAATAACGAAAAATTTACCGGACTCGTTCCAATCCACCAAAAATCCACTGACCATCCACAACCCGAACGCAATTATATTTCCGCCTTCCGATTTTGGACTCGAAAAAATAGTTGGCCGTCATCTTTTACTGCTATCTTAGAGTCAGCAGAACAATTTCCACATTGTTTTCTTGTAGTAAACATTTGTGACGCTTTAAATACTCAATAACCTCTATATTCGCTCAAAGACAAAAATTTCGTACCGTAAAATTACAATTCGTGCATTCCATTTTGATAAGAATTATTAAATGAACAATATAAATCCAATTAAATTTGACACATTTCTCAAAACACAATATGTTTTATTAGGTAAAAATCAAATTTTCAAAATTCGTTTAAAGAAAAAAAACCATGAATCCCCGTTTTTTTCGCAAAAAAAATTTTATATATTGCGGGCCAAAAAAGAAAATTTTTTTGAAATTTCTAAGAGTAGGCCCGCTATACTAGACATTTACCCCATTTTCCCGCAACTCCGTTTCCACAAACTTGCCTTCGAACTCTTCGACATTATCTACACAAATCATTTGCTCCCATAATTTTATTTGATAATTGGTATGGGAAACACAAAAAAAATTAAATAAAAACAACAAAGTAAATAAAATAATTTCATATTTGTGTTATTATATTGTGCACAGTGGTCGCACCAAAAGAAAAAAAATAAAAAACCGAAATGTCGATATGTCGATAATTTCATAAATAAATTATCTTTTTGAAACAAACGTTTTTTTTCAGTGTGACCATTCGCTCTCTGTGAAAAAATCCTTCAAAGTTAGACCTCGTGCTACGCATTTCAGTGCGTTGTGTTTTGTCTCAAAGTGAGAAAAAGTTTAAAGAAATCAAACTAACAAATTAAAGGTCCAATAGCTTCTTAATGATATGGATATCATTCGAACAGGTATTAACTATGATTTGAATTATTTAACACATTGTTTAATGTGGCATATCGGTATAAAACAAAAGAAAATCATAAATGACCATTTGTGCGTGTTTTTTCGTTTACTGTTTGTACTTTCCCTTAAGCTTTTAGTTGTGATGCCGATCGATGCCGATGGTTTATGTTCATTATTATTAATTGTTAATAAAAAATAAATTAAAATAGAAAAAGAATCAGCTGCCCGGAGTTGCCCGGAGCCGCCCAGCGCTGATCTGAATGCAGCAGGTATTTTTTTTTTGTTGTTTGTGCTTTCCATGTTATGTGCTCTGGTATGTGTAAGTTATTGTTATATGTGTAGTAAATGTCAAATTCGTTTGCGTTTTATTTATTATTACTAATGTTAATTTTCGTTTATTCGAATTGGCAACAGGCAATTATTTTCAATGCACCATTTCGTACAAGTTAATTTTTCAAAAGTGGTTGGCGCTAAATGGCACTAATGCTGAAAGATGTCGTCGTATCGTTGATTCGATTAAGCTGGAGCTGGAAAAGGAAGGCTACATTGCAGATCCAGATGAGTTAAAGAATTGTGCCTTTGCAGTCTGCAAAAAATTGTCCGTCCGTTGGCAAAACTGCAATCGTACTAAATTGAATGTTCTGGAGAAGCATTCGGATTGGCTTGATATGAAGCTCTCCCTTCACAGTGACTGAAAAAAGCTAAAAAGTCAAATGAATCTAATGATCGTGGGCGTCCCAAATCCGATTTTAGCGAGTCTTCAACAAGAACAAAGCAACGACGAATAGCCAAAATAGCTGAAATAGATGAGTCCTGTGCAAACGCTTTACGGAATGCCTCGCAAAAAGGCAAATCAAACATTAACTGAAGCAAATGTTAATGAAGTTGTTGCACTAATGATAGATGCAAATTTAACAAAAAACCAATACTTACTGATTCGACGTTTTGTTAACACAAACATTTCATTTAATTTATTACCCAGTTACGATAATGTTCTGCAAGCTAAAACACACAGTTATCCAAGCAACATTAGTGTAAACGAATCACTCGCTGAAGTTGATCTACAAAGTTTACTTGATCATACAGCATCACGTATTGTGAATCTTCAGATAGATGTTATTAATCAAATTAAGGATGATTCTGTCAACACACTGACATTAATTGGAAAATGGGGTTTCGACGGGAGCACTGGACACTCTGAATATAAGCAGAAGTTTGCCAATAATAATTTGGAAGACAATTCTTTATTTGTCACGTCTTATGTGCCCTTACAACTTATAACTAAGTCGCAGAGTCCGATAATTGTTTTGGAAAAACCCAAGGCCATCATCGACCCGCTTTTGTAGACCAATAAGGTTTCAATTTAAAAAGGAATCGACCCAGTTGTCCATTGCAGAGGAGATGTATATAAAACAAAAAATACTCGATTTACGGCACACAGAAATTTTTAATCCAAATAAAATCAGCATAGAGCACAGTCTTCAACTCACAATGGTGGACGGTAAAGTTTCCAATGCATTGAGTGGAACGTCTTCAACGAAGTGTTATATATGCGAAGCGAAGCCGACAGAAATGAATAATATAGATAACTGTCTGGAAAAAAAAGTTTACGAATGTCGGTATGAATTTGGCTTATCCCCTCTACATGCATACATACGGTTTTTTGAGTATTTTCTTCATGTATCCTATCGCTTGGAGATAAAGTTGTGGCAAATCAGGTCTTCAATACATAAAAAAGATCTTTTGATACGGAAACGAAAGCTACAAATTGAGTTTCGAAAGAAAATGGGACTTATAGTAGACAGACCAAAGTTTGGCGGTAGTGGTACATCAAACGACGGAAACACAGCTCGTAAATTTTTTAAACATCCTGGACTAGCTGCAAAAATTACAGGTCTTGATAAAAACTTAATTAACAGATGCGCCACCGTTTTGCAGGCTTTAAATGCTGGCTACAAAATAAATGTAGACAAATTTAGAGATTATGCGCTGGAGACAGCAAGGGGACTTGTGGCAACTTATCCATGGTATTACATGCCAGCTTCGGTGCATAAAATATTAGTACACGGTCCTGAGGTTATTAACAGAGCATTAGTATCGATTGGAGAGCTCTCTGAGGAAGCTGCAGAGGCTAAAAATAAAGATATTAAAAAATACAGATTTCAACATACTAGGAAAATCTCGCGATCCGCAACTAACTCAGACCTTCTAAATAGATTACTACTAAGTTCAGATCCTCTCATAAGTGGATTAAGAAAATTACCTTGCAAAAAAAAAACTTTATTAAAAGAGTATGTTTTTGAATTATTTGAGGATTAATTATTTACTTTGGTTTTAAAATGCATTTAAATATTTTCTTTATAATTTTTGTGTTCAGAAGTATTTTAAGAAAAGATATTTTATTTAAAATATACGTATATATATGTAAATGGGTGGTATGGGCGTATGACCACGCCCAATTTTTTCAAAATAGTTTTATACTATTGTTAAAGGCTTACAGTTGAAATTATAAACCTGGAGGACACGTATAATTATTTTTGTCGCATACTTCCATACAAGTCCGACCACTGTGCTGTGTGGGGAATAGTTCAGGCTTATCATCTCCGTTCTGGCCTTGAAAATAGCTAAGATCGTGGCTGCGTCATACTGGTATTGGAAGTAGTTAAACTCCTTGAGATTCAGTTTTAATTGTCTATATCTGTACCGAGTTAAGTTTTGGAGTGCTGATATTTCTAAATTTGTTCGGGTTTTATTATACATTGCCAGAAGCAAGATTTTTTGCGCTGTGTTCCAAGATGAAGGGCTGTTTAAATCCAAGTCAATATTATACTCCTGCGATAGGTTTTCCCATACATGAATTCTTTGCGACTTGGTTTCTACCAGAAAGTTTGCCGCAATAAAGGGTAGTCGGAGCCGTGGCAGTGATAGGACTTTGCTCACGTGTTGAAAGTGCCACATTAGTGTGTGCTCATAAAGCTCCGTTAGGCCTGTCTTCAAATGTATTGCGTATGTGGGAGTGTTCAGCGGAAGATGGAATGTTCTGTTTACAAAATACGTCAATAGTTTTTCAACATCTTTAAATTTGGTATCACCCCAGACTTCAGTTCCGTAGCACATTATTAATCTTGCCGTGGCTAGAAACATTTTGTATTTTGTACTGGCGCTTACATTTTTCTGTGATGTTTATAGCGGCTTTGGAATCTCGCAACTTTTGCTGTAGGTGCTTATGAAGTGACATGTTATGCCGAGATATTGGTATTCCGTTACTCGGTCCAGCGGAGTTCCGTTGGGACTCCAATGTTCGTCGTGCGCCAGTCGTCCCTTGCCCGATCTAACCACCATTACTTTCGACTTGTTTGTACTATTAATCTTGAGATCCCATTTTCGGCAATATCTATATGTTGCGTCTATCATCGACTGAAGCATTTCTGGGCTGTCTGCGAATGGGACCATTAGGGTGGAAGCCGATAAAAAAGTTAACTGATACCATCTTAAACGATTACTTATAGGGTGTACATAATAAATTAAAAAATCAAAAAAATTGAGATTCTGTTTTAACCTCTGCGAAAAGCGTTCAAAGTTTCCACAAATATTACGTATACGACACGTTCGCTGAATCGAAATGTCAATTTTGAATTTAGTCGAGCAACAAACAAATATGGAGCAGGAATGAAATGTATATTTGATCGGAAAACTTAGACCTAATTTTGACGATGCAAGCCCATTTCCAATGAAGAGATGCGATTTATCCACGCTCTTATATGGGACTAAATTTTTAAGACTGTCCATTCCAGAAAGTGCGATTAGTGTGGCTTGCAGGTTGGAGTCAGCATTGTCCACGAGCGGGGTTTCTAGTCATGGGCCGTCTAGTCAGATACTACCGACATATTAGTGGAAACCACTTTGAATGAGCATTTGGGCTACTCAAGGGCAATTCGTTGAACTAAATTGATAAAAGAGATAGAGCCGAAAAAGGAATTGAAGACTATACCGAAAGAAGACTTTGCAGCATATTTTTAAAATTGTAAAAAGTGGCACAAGTGTAATGCAGTCGAGGGAGACTACTTTCAGTGGAATGAAATTAATTTATTACAATAATAAATAAAAATATTTTGATTTTTATACAAATTGCCTGTATTTTTTGCCCACAGTGGTATTGTAGTCCGCATTATTTTTAGATCCTGAAAGAATGGGTATCGTCATATCAAAGTCAATTTATAAGAATCACAGTAAAAATAGACTATTCGCAGGAACGGCTGCAACCGTGATGAACAGCACCGCACTTCAGTTCGTAAGGTCTCCTTACTTCAAAGATTTTCTGATAGCCTCTTAGTGTAAATCTTATTTTCATCTAGAAGTGAACGGCGCAGAATAGTAGAAATTTTGCAGTAATTTACTATTCCGAATAAATATATATTTAGTAAATAGTGTTTCATATGTCTTGGCTTTATAAAAAAAGAAAGTCGGTCAAGCCCGACTATAATATACTCTGTACCTCTCTCTCTCTCTAAGATTGTGCGGCGTTGGCTGTGAAAGGGCGGGTGTGGTGGTGGGTGGCGGGGGTGGCCGGGAGTGATTCAGATTCACTTATTTGCTCATAACTTGAGAACCGCTCGTCCGATCTTTATCATTTTTTCGGCAAATCGATACATATTGCTACTGACTAACTATCTCTAGAAGGAACAAATCATCTATCTAAAAAACTGTGGGAGATATGGCGTTTTTTTCAAAATTGTGGGGGCGGGAGGGGGCGTGGCAAAAATTGAAAATAAACTTGATCTGCCTGCAAGTATAAGAAGCATTTGTCCCATACATGTGAAACCTCTATCTCTTACCATCTCTGAGATCTGTTTGTTCATACGGACGGACAGACGGACAGACAGACGGACATACAGACGGACATACAGACGGACAGACAGACGGTCAGACAGACGGACATACAGATGGATAGACAGACGGACAGACAGACGGACAGACAGACGGACAGACAGACGGACAGACAGACGGACAGACGGACATGGCTATATCGACTCGGCTGTTGATGCTGATCAAGAATATATATACTTTATAGGGTCGGAAATGATTCCTTCTCCATGTTACATACTTTTGCACAAACTTAATATACTCTATGTACCTTCGGTACAGAAAATTAATTAATTATTCCACTAATTTTATCCAATCAATCAAATCATCGAGCGTCGTATCATGGAAAGCAGGCATTCCGCATGTTGGAAATTATACGTATCTGGCTTTACAAACGAGCCAAGTGCCAAAAGTTGAAGTTTGGCAAGGCTTCGGTCCAAAAAATAATGCTTGGCTCACGTCAGTGCAACATGCTCTCCTTTCACTCCTCTGAGCCATGTGCATAGAGATTTTTAATTAATTTAATATTTCAAAGAGCATTGTCAAATTTTCTCCAATCACCGATGCTCATCACTTTATCCCGGTAGACAACTAATTCAGAGTAAGTTATCATGATAAAATTTATTCACGTATAAGTGTTTATATGCACAAATATGTGGTAAATTACTGCGTATTTCTCCACATATAAACGGGATAATAATCTTTTTAATGTTGTTTGTTAGCCCGCTGAAGACGGGTCGCGATGTGATACTCGGGGGATTAAGATGATCAATCCCCCCCACCCCCATTGAGTTCCAAATCGAAATTATAGGGGACGAAGTCGAAGATAAATAGATTTAAAAAAACTAAGAAACCTGACTTAATTTTTATAAGAAATAATTAAGAAATGAATAAACCCTGTTAATAGTCTAGTATTCCTGCCTTCTTTCAGAAACTTATAAAAAAAATTCCGACGATAGATTGTCAATTGTGAACAATTTTCATGCGAAAAAATCGTCCAAAATTTTTTAACGACTTACCTCTAATATTTTATTACCAATACCATTTCCAACTTCAATGGTTATTGTCTGAGCGGATTGCGGACAGACACTTTTAAACTCTTTCACGCCACTTAAAAAAAATCTTGCCTGCGGCGCTCCATTTTCCCATATTTCTCCTACAAAAATGAAACTTAACTGAAAACATTCACTGAAAAATTTTGTGTTTACGGTTTGTGTTTTCGCTGGTGGAAACGAAATGTGTATATATATTCGAAATATTGCTCTTTTTGCAGCCAAATGTGGCAATTCGAATTCTTACATCCCGCCAGATCCTTTTCATGATTTGAGTGTGGGAGCGAGTTTTTGAAAATCTCTTTTCACCGATAATTATTTGATAAATTACCTTTTTTTCGACCACTCAATCTGGCCCGCATTTTAAGCATTATGTGCAAAGATCAACCTAAAATTTCGAAATTTAAAGACACACTCATAGAAAAAAACTATAGCTGACTGCCGCACCCTTATTGCATGATAATTCTTTATAGTTCGCGGTTCATCGATGAAATTCTTTTAGCAAAGGGGGACCATACTAGGCCTTGAATTCTTGGTGCCGTTTTCGTTGTTCGTTGTTTTTTGAGGAAAATAAAATCTGCATATTTCAAAATTCGTTTAAAATATACCATGGATGACCCCCCGCAATTAATTTGCCTGAAAATTTTTAATAATTCGCAGTCCATCAAAAGTATTGTTTTTTATAATTTTCGGAGAGAAGGCAGGAGCTCTACAGGCCTGTTCAGGTTTTCACTTTCGACAAAAATTGATTGGGTAAATCAGATTACAACGTTTTAATTTGAATCCGTCGAGTAAAGAGTAATTAGAAACTAAAGGTTAGATACGGATTACCTTGGATGTTGAATAGAAAAGAGAAAATGTAAAAAATTCGAATTCAGTTTAGTGAAAACCGGAACATGGTAGCAAGACTTTTCCGATAACTTTAAATCAAATTCTAAAGACCCAAAAAAATGTTAAAAATTTTGACTTCATCACCCCCCATTGCAAAAAGCTATCTACGCCACTGAAAAAAAAAAAAAAAAAAAAAAAAAAAAAAAACCCCAAGTAACACGTGCAACGCCTATTCTCTGGCGTTAAATATATAATGAGCCCGCTAAGAAGTTGCATGTACTCAACCACATTTAATGCAATTAGTGGACGTATAAAATTCGAAGTAAAATTCGAAAACTAGTAATACATAATATAATATTTATGAGCATGTAATGTAATCATTAGATCTTTACTGTTAACTACTTAAAAAAGAAATATAAAGGCTATATAATTTTACTTTAAATGTGAAACCAATCCTTTTGTGTTGAATTTTGATTCATTTTATTAAACAGGAATAAAATAATTGAGATTTATCTCAGAATTAAGTTTTTTCAGCATTAAAAATAACTATTACTTATATCGGTACGTACCGGAACGTACCGGTATACCGAAACAAAAATGCGGGTACCGTATCGAAACCGAAAACAGAAATTAATTGAAAACCGAAATGGAACCTTTAACCGAAACACTCATTTCGGGACGTACCGGTATCGGAACCGGAACCGAAATTCGTTTCGGGATTATGCTCTGGTTATAATAAATAATAAAACAAGTAAGACCGTTGCAGTCGAGTAGCCCGACTTCAATATACCCTGTACAATTGACAACGTGAGCGTAAGTTAAAGTCGGCTCTAACCGACTTCGATAAACCCGTTAGTCATGAAAAAACATGTTTAATAGTGCTCCTGCGTTCCTTAGGGTGGCCATCCGAAAAGTATGCAACATTTTTATTAGGGTGGGTGGGGTGGTGGCGGGGGGGCTTGGTTCCCTTTTTGCTCATAACTTCTGAACCGTTCAATCGATTTTGAGCATTTCTTCGGCAAATCGATTTATTTTGCTAATTACTAACTATCTTTAGAAAGTACGAATCTTCTATCTTCAAAACTGTGGGAGATATAACGTTTTTTCCGAATTGCGGGGGCGGAAGGGGGCGTGGCCAAAATTTGAAACAAACTTGATCTGCGTACAGATAAAAGAAGCATTTTTCCCATACATGTCAAACCTCTATCTCTTACCATCTCTGAGATCGACGCGTTCAAACAGACAGACGGTCAGACGGACGGACGGACAGACGGACAGACGGACATGGCTAAATCGACTCCGCTATTGATGCTGATCAAGAATATATATACTTTATAGGGTCGGAAATGGTTTCTTTCTCCCCCTGTTACAAACATTTGCACAACTTCATGATCCCCTTTTACCCATTTTTAATGGGTCCAGGGTATAAAAACGTGACTTTAAATTTTTTGAAAATTTAACGCCAAAGTCGGAAAAGGTCGGAATACTGTTGAATGAAACTTTTTGATTTACATCCGATCAGGCTCAAACTCATTTTCTAAGAGATTAGATTAAAGCTTAGTGTTAAAGATTCACTTTTCAAAATCTTACCAGCGTGATTAACAAATTTTTAAAAACTTATTTTTTCCATTCGATTTTTATTTTTTTTTGGATTTAATCATTTTGAAAAATTCCGCCCTCTTTGGTCAACTTTCAATTATCGCCCAATTAGCTAAAAACTTATATTCAACTCTACATATACAAAAATATGGAATAAGTAGCTTTTAAACTTTGGAAATTCTTCCCAAAAATATCGAATGTTACCTACAAATTTAGAAAAATGTTCATACACAAATGCCAGCGAAGCCGCAGTTGAAAGCTGGTTTGTGTATATATTGATTTTAATTATAATTCCACTACCTGACCACTGAATATGTTTGCCCAGGGCTCAACAAAGTACGTGCACGCATATATCTAGCCTTCTTGTTTAATTGACTCCATTCCTGTCAACGTATATGCGCGACAACTTGAAGAAGGGTTAAGCCATATGGGGATTTGGTGGTGGCATATGTGTGGGCGAAATTGAATTGCGCGATTTCCGAAAATTTATGGCCATCGCTTGTCTGCCGCCTGCCAACTAGGTGGGAAACCATTTGCCAATTGGCTGAGGATTGCTGCGAGTTGAGGCGGACTTACGGCATGTCAGCGCAGGTATAGCAAAGTTTCCAAGAAAAATTCGCAGCAGTGTGTACATTCCGGTTAAGTTGTTGCGATTCCAGCCGTCTCCGGTCCAGCTGCCATCAAAAGCGAAACTTTGAGCTGCAACTTTGAGCTGGCGTTTCCGCTTCCGCTACGTCGACTGAGGCTCGCTCACTGCGAGAATGAAATGGAAACATGTTTATGCATTTCTCGGCGTGCAAAAACTTGTGAAACTGTTATAAAAACACGTCCAGGTAATAACATAAGAAACTTTTATCTTATCGTTGGCGCTGCTGCCTTTTAGCTTCTGGCTCTGCTTTGCCACGGCAACACTCCAGTTGGCACGTTCTGGTTATTTCTTCAATTGCCTCATTAGGAGCTGCAATGCATATCCGGTTTATGGCCAATTGCCGTACAATTTTTAATGTGTGTTCACCGGTTTGACCTAACAGTACCGTGCGACTAGGGCGACGAATGATTTTCACCGCTATCCTCTGAGATTCTTATCGCATCAACTACAAAATCCTTAACCACCAATGACAATCTACTCTTGATGGCGTAGTCAACTCTGGTAGTAAACATTTAGCTGACTGCGCGCTATTGGCGCTTGTAAACACAGATTCGATGTATTCCTGGGACTCCACTCCATTTCAAACAATTGCGAATTATTGAGCTTTGTCTTGTTGTCATTGGCCAAACAACAGTTTCGATTCGATTGTTATTACTTTGTTTCCCCCACCACAGCCAAGTGGGTTCCCATAAATCACACACCCCATCCCACATTTGTCGACTATTCGCTTCAGCACTCGGCACTCAATTGACTAAAGATTTGCTGTGCGATTGGGCATTGGGACACACAGGGTGTAACCGTGTCGATTGATGTTTTTGATTGGTATCAAATGGAGCAAGGCTGCGTAGAATCTCCGGAGGATTTCTGTCTATGCATTTGCTTCTGGGTGTGTCAATCCGCTCGCCAGTGTCAGAGCCGGCACCGATTGAGGCCCTTCGATGATTACGACATTGAAGAGTCCATTTGTGCAAATTGTACTCGACACGTCCGGGCTTGTCATGCACCAAGGGAAACCCACACGCGTGCCACTCAGCCGGAGTAACTTCCCTAGCAGGTGAATGTTCCTCGGGGACAATGACAAATGCTTCCGTGCGACTGAGAGCTGACAGGCCACAGCGAGCGTGAGTCCCAAAGTTCGGACAGCATTCTCAAATTATCTCTGGAGAAAAGATAATTGAATATATTTGCAAAGTTATCTCATTTCATTTGGAATGGGCGGTGGAGTGAGCTGGGGGAGGGCTGCGCGTAAGCCCGTTTTAAATATGCAACAAAAAGTTGGCAAAGTTCGTCCCAAAATAACTTTTGCAACGTCCGTGTACGGAGTTTCGAATAGATATAGAATGAGTCGGCATGGGATGAAAGAAGAATAAGAACAAACTGCTGTCGTTAGTGTGTAGAGTACGTAGTTTCACACAACGGATTTGGTCTCAGCTAAAGTAGAAGACTATATTCCTAAACAGATTAGAAAAGAGAATGAAATGTCGATTGAAAAAACTTGAATCTCACTAAAAACGAGAGCGTAGGTTAAAGTCGGCTCTAACCGACTTCGATATGCCCGTTACTCATGAAAAACATGTTTAACAGTGTTCCTGCGTTCCTTAGTGTGACCATCCGAAAAGTATGCAACATTTTTTTAGGGAGGGAGTGGTGGTAGCGGGGGGGGCTTGGTTCACTTTTTTGCTCATAACTTCATCCGTTCATCCGATCTTTATCATTTCTTTGGCAAATCGATTCATTTACTAATTACTAACTATCTCTAGAAGGTACAAATCGTCAATCTTTAAAACTTTAGTAGATATAACGTTTTTTCCAAATTGCGGGGGCGGGAGGGGCGTGGCCAAAATTTGAAACAAACTTGATCTGCGTGCAGATAGAAGAAGCATTTGTCTCATACATGTCGAACCTTTATCTCTTACCATCTCTGAGATCTAGGTGTTCATACAGACAGACGGACGGACGGACGGACGGACGGACGGACGGACAGACGGACAAGGCTAAATCGACTCGGCTGTTGATGCTGATCAAGATTATACATACTTTATATGGTCGGAAATGATTCCTTCTGCCTGTTACATACATTTGCACGACTTTAGTATACCCTTTTTACTCTACGAGTAACGGGTATAAAAAATTGGTTGACCGGCAATACTGTCTTCAAGACAGACATAGTGGAGAATGCGAACATTGCAAGTGCCGAGCTGGAGGAACCCAGCTTTATCGAGATGGAGATAGAACGTACCCCTCAACAAGAGGAGCGCTCAGGCTTCCTTATTCCAAGCAAGAGTTTTTCCAACCGGGAATGCCGTTGCCGCTCTAAGGAGGAGACAACAATGATGCACTTGTACTTGTAATCAACTTACACCATTCTGGAGCGGCAGCCGCTGCACTTCTACTTTGCCTGTATGATAGAGGGTAGAAATGTATACATAACATCGGAAAGTTAAGCTGCCTTCAAGAGGTCGACTCACACCAACAACTCCAAAACACTTACCGAATGCCTAAAGGCATATATGTATATAAGGATATTTGGAGTTCGTTATTGTCGCATTGCAATTGCTTTCTCATTTCGCAAGGGAATAGAAAAGAAAGTTTAACAATAAAAACAAATCAAAACAAAACAATTGCTAGCGATTTTTGTTATTGTTTGTTATATAATTCATGGAGCAACCAAATAATGACAACCGCACGGCAACCAACAAGCCAGACAGCCACCTGGAGCTGCTGGAGCTGGATCGAAAAAGTTCCAAATACCACCAAATTTATCAGTCCAGCTGTTCCTGAATAGCCTCTTCCATGCCATTACAGTTGCCGCATTGATTAAAACTGTTTCAAAGGCGCAAATCATGTTTCCTGGCTATGGAAGTAGATCTCGGATGTCTTCATTTCACCCATAGAACAGCTCTGCACTTCGGGGCTCACACACAACCATACATAATTCAGGACATCTGTGAGCGCGCATTTAGCCCCCGCCCGCCTCCTTCACGCACTGGAAATGGAGGGGGCGACTCACACATGCAAGTTATTTGCAATTCCAAAGCGCTGCGATTCTCGAACAGAACGGCAGAGACAAAGGCGTCGACAGCACACAAGAAAACTAAAGGAAAATACATTTGAAAGTATTTTGCGGTTTGTCACAGTCAAAGTCGTACTCGAATTTCTACTTGGCAGCTGCGTCTCCTTGCAGTGCAGACGGCATAAAAGAATAATGCTGCTCATACGCCACGTTGCCGCTAGTATTTTGTCGACCTAATGAAGCATCTTTTGGTATCATGTGCGTAGGCACTGGCGCTGCGAGTGGGTGGGTGGAAAGATGAAGCCGGTTGCCGATGCTCTCTTGCGGCTGCCGCTGTTTGTGTTTACTCACACACGTGGTGTACTGGTGTGGTTGTTTGTGTGGGTAAACACACCTAGCTACCCGACAGAGTGGGGTATGCAAACATATTTATGTGGTTACGTGCTGCTGCATATCTTCTCAAAATTTTACATTTCACCGGGCAACCTTCGTGGCAATATTTCTACTCCCGAATCCCACACAGTCTGTATGCGTAAACCCAGTTACCACACTCGAGCCACACCCCCTCTCTGCATGATGGGCGGATGACAAATAAGTTTCGACACATGATGCCACAATACGAACCGTGAATTTCATTAGAAGTATGCATGCCCGCAACTTGAACAAAAAGAGAGAATGGAAAATTGGCAAATTTTATGTATATTCAATAAAAGAATTTAACTCAATTGAATTGGGCAATACTCCTATACTAGAGAATGGTTCAAATTGTTTACTGTGAAATATTTTAATGAGTATGTTAGTCTTGAGTTTATATTTCAGACTGATCCTAGATGAATGCAATGTATTGCGCATTTGACAAATTTAACAAGAGCAATAGTAACAGTGGACAAACAACATAACAACTTATTAAAAATGTCAGGACTACCGGACTTAAAGCAACATAAAACCAACCCTCCTGTTAATCCACCAGTTCGCGTAGAAACAGACAGACGGACAGACGGACGGACAAAGCTTAATCGACTCAGCTCGTCATGCTGATCAAGAATATATATACTTTATGTGGTCGGAGATGATTCCTTCTATGCGTTACAAACTTCTGGGCAAAAGTATAATACACTTTTCAAGTGTATAATAAAACTCGTTTAGGCAGTTTTAACCAAATGGCTTTGGCAAATTTGTATTTGTTTATAACTTAATGAATTAATATTAGGTTGTCGTGCGGTATTTTTATTGAATTTTCAATTGTTCATTAAATTGGTTATAATTATGCGATTCAAATATGCGCCGTTTTCTTCGATGACGAGTTCCCAACGAGATGCCAACTACATAATGCCCCTCTTATAGAAGCTCGCTTCCCTATTGGCAAAAAACTCGGAGAGCCAATTTTCACTGGACTCTCTTGTGGCCAACTTCCGACTACCAAGCTCGTTCGCCATGGACAGAAATAGGTGGTAATCACTTGGTGCGAGATCCGGACTATACGGTGGATGCAAAAGAACCTCCCATTCGAGCTCCCGGAGCTTCTGGCGCGTCACCAAAGATGTGAGTGGCCTGGCGTTGTCCTGATGGAAGACAATTCGGCCTCTGTTGATCAAAGTTGGCCTCTTCTGCATGAGTGCTGCATTCAAGCGGTTCAGTTGTTGGTAGTACAGGTCCGAATTGAGCGTTTGGCCATAGGGGAGCAGCTCATAGTGGATGATTCCCTGCCAATCCCACCAAACACACAGAAAACCTTCCTGGCCGTCAATCCAGGCTTGGCCACCGTCTGGGCAGCTTCACCGCTTTTCGACCACGACCGTTTGCGCTTCACGTTGTCGTAAGTGACCCACTTTTCATCGCCAGTCACCATCCGCTTCAAAATCGGGTCGATTTTGTTGCGATTCAGAAGCGATTCGCATGCATCCATACGGGCAAAAATGTTTTTTTGCGTCAAGTCGTGTGGCATCCATACATCGAGCTTCTTTTTGAATCCAAGCTTCTTCAAATGGTTTATAAAGGTTTGATGACTCATGCCCAGCTCTTGGCCGATGCTATGGCTGCTACTATGCCGGTCTCTTTCGATCAATTCAGCGAATTTATCGCAATTTTCGACGACAAGCCTTCCGGACCGTGGCGCATCTTTGATCACCTCTGCACCAGAATGAATACGTTGAAATCATCGTTGTGCGGTGGAAATGGAAACTGTATCGGGTCCATAAACTGCACAAATTTTATTGGCAGCATGAGATGCATTTTTGCCTTTATCGTAGTAGTACTGTAAAATATGCCGTATTTTCTCTTTATTTTGCTCCATGTTTGCGACGCTATAACTCACGAAGGACTAAAAACAAACAACAATAAATCAAACACGTGCTAGCGCGTGAAAAGAGCTTTCCAAAAAGCTCTAGCGTGAACCGATGCGACGAATACAACTAGAACTACGCGCTTGCAAAGACATCAAGTGAGAAAGTCGGTCAAGCCCGACTATATTTATACTCTGTACCTAGAGTAGGAGGTAATGCAGTGCTGCTGCTGCGCTCATCTCTAAATTTCTCTCTCTCCCCCTCTCTCTCTCCCTTTCTCTTTCTCTCTCTCTCTCTGATTTCCTTCATACTGATGGCAAAGTAACGTTACTCAGTACTCAGAAATCAGCAGTATGAAGGAAATAATCGCATACAATCTGCATTACTTTGCCATGTGCATGGCCACTTTGTAAACGGGCTGCCGACAACCTGCATTACTAGGTAATAAGGATGTATGCCAGAGCCGAACTTCCCATTACGAATGCGTACATTATTATACCCTTGAAAGGGTATTATAATTTTGCCCAGAAGTTTGCAACGCATAGAAATACTCATTTCCGACCCTATAAACTATATATATTATTGATCAGGGTGACGAGCTGAGTCGATTGAGCTCTGTCTGTCTGTCTGTCCGTCTGACTGTCTGCTTCTACGCGAACTAGTCTCTCTGTTTTAAAGCTATCGAGCTGATATTTTGCACAGAGTCTTCTTTTTACTGCACACTGCTAATGTCGATGGGCTCTCACTATCTCTAACATTGCGCTGCGTTGGTTGACATAACTTGAAAACCGCTCAACCGATCGTTATCATTTCTTCGGCAAATCGATAGATATTACTAATGACTAACTATCTCTAGAAGGAAAGGAATGCCATCTATCTACAAAACTGTGGGAGATATGACGTTTTTGCAAATTGCGGTGGAGGGAGGGGGCGTGGCAAAAATTGAAAATAAACTTGATCTACCTGCAAGTATAAGATGCATTTGTCTCATACATGTCAAACCTCTGTCTCTTATCATCTCTGAGATCTGTTTGTTCATACGGACGGACAGACGGACATGGCTATATCGACTCGGCTGTTGATGCTAATCAAGAATATATATACTTTACGGGGTGAGCGGTAATGTCTGTTCGCCCAAAAGTTTTTCCATTTAATAACAAATGTCTGCACTTTGATTTTTGTATAAGAAAAACAAATTACGCATGGGGCGGGCGAAATTTTGTTATTCCGAAAACAACAATTAAAATTATATATTATTGAAAACCTTTTACACGGATGATTCGAACTTGGTTCGCACTGATCGATGTGACTGACGTTCCAGACGATGGGGCACGCCGAACTGAGCAGGGCAATAAAAGCTTACTTATAGGAATGGGATTAGGTGGAGAAAATGTTTGCATAATTGCCGGCAATTAGTCTAATCTCACTACCATATAAAAGGCATACGAAATTTGCGAAGAAAACAAATGTTAGCATGAAATCAAAGGGACCATAGTCATTTTAAATTACTTGTCTTGATTATCGTTGAAATGGTAAAATCAACAAGAAATCATAATCAACAATTTTAGTCAAAAACGAAAAAGTTACATACACTTTTTATTTTTGGTAGGGTCGGAAATGATTCCTTCTCCAGTTACATACTTTTGCACAAACTTAATATACTCTGTGTACCTTCGGTATAGAATATAAAAACGGCTGTCTCACTGGTCGACCCCCTTAACTTAAAATAAAGGATTTGTAAATATTTGCTTTAAAATTTTTTTCTATATTTGAAATAGTAATGCAAATTTCAGGAAAAATGCCATAATTTTTAGGAAAAGGATTCCTAAAAAAATTTAACCTGAACACAGATTTTTTAGGTAAAATGTCCTTTTTTTTTTTTTTGGGAAATTATTGCCTGAAAATCACATTTTGGGTAATAAAATCCATTTTCCTAAAATTAAAGGAAAATCATTTTTTTTGTCTTTTAAGAGCTTTTCTTCCGTAAGCAAATTCAGTTTTCCGAAAATAAGTCAAATCGGATCCTTATTCCGAAAAGAACCGGTAAGAAATCAGATTTAGATCCGGAACCGATATTTTCTATTATTTGCGTACCAATAAACGATCATTATACATTTTCCTGAGCTTAAAATGTTTTCAAAATGAAGAAGATGTACTGAAATGTTGACCAGAGAACACGACAAATTTTCACAATTGTATGTGAGCCTTTGAGATGGGACTTATGACTTCGGTAAAAAATCGGATGGACGCAAATTCAATCACCGATCTTTCTTTATAATTTAGATTAAATCAAAATAAAGGTACTGATTCGGAACCCCATACCGAAATAGTGTAAGAACCAAAACAGTACCTTTTCATGAATCATAAGTTTGGGTACGTTCTAATCAGGGATGCAAACCGCTCGGATATAAAGACTGGTTCGGTTCAGTGGTTCACACAGTTTTAGAACTGCCGGTTCGGTTCATTATATGGTTTTTTAGTCAGATTATTTAGGTTAGGTTCAGGTTGTTTAGTCAGGTTTTTAGTTATTATATAATAAACATTTCATTTTTATTAAACTCAAAATTTGCTTTGATAACATAACGATATCTTTAAGACTGTGTTATTTAATGAAGATATTTCCATACGATTGATTGCATTTCAAAACAACAGAAAATATGTAGAGTTTAAAGAACTAAAATTTGTCAATATGATGGAATTTAGTTAAGATTTAGTAATAATATATCTTATAGTAAAGTTTCATCGATATGGCCTCTTAAGTCTGATAAATCAAGTTTCAGTGTGGGAAATGCTCGTTCTACTGGTGGGGCTGGAATTGCAGGAGATTTTCCTGATAAATATCCAATATTTATCTTTAGGTAAACGATTTTCGCCATCAATGATCATCATCGTCATTTATGATGGAAATTAGTCCTTATATTTCAAACTCGTCTTTACTTACGGGTTCAAAGAATTATCCGTTTTGTTTTCATTTAAGACTTAGATCTTCTTGTATATTAACATTAAATGAGATTTAGCTAGCTTTTTTTCTTCTTCGTAACAAAATCTAGACTTGGCCTGTTCCAATTTTGGGTCCTAAGAAATTTGGTGTTCTAAAACTTTTCCACGTATTTATACTCTGTATATTCTGTAATTTTGTGCAAAAGTATGTATCGGAAAAGGAATCATTTCTGAACCTTTAAATTATATATATTCTTGATCAGCATCGACAGCCATGTCCGTCAGTCTGCCCGTATGATCGAAAAGATCTCAGAGAAGGTGATAGATAGAGGTTTGACATGTATAAGGCATATTTGTATTTCTAATACTTTCAGACAGATCATGTTTATTTTCAATTTTTGCCACGCCCTTTCTCCCGCGCAATTTAGAAAAAACGTCATATCTCCCACAGTTTTGTAGAATCTCTGTCTCCTTCTGGAAATATTTAGTAATTAAGATTATTTATCCATTTGATATAAACAAACTTTGGGGGTACTGAGTATGTTATAGTTGGATTTTACAGAGTTTGATTGGTCCGAAATATATCTTTACCATATTTTTCGTGATCAGTTGGGCACGCTCTTGCTTTCTTCCAAATAAGCTGCGATTTGGCTCAGTATGGTTAATCAATTGAATACTGAATGTCTAGTTGAAATGAACCGAACCGAACCATTTTATTTTTCGGTTTTTGGTTCGGTTCAGCATTTTTAAAAACACACCGGTTCGGTTTACGGTTCGGTTAATAAGCGCAAAAAGCGGTTCGGTTCGATTAAAAACCGGTTCGGTTCAGAACGGGTTTGCATCCCTGGTTCCAATAATTGTTAAAAATATAAGGTCTAAAAAAAAGTCTTGCGGTATTTCCGCAAGCTTGTCTTTGCAAGCGCGTAGTTCTAGTTGTATTCGTCGCATCGGTTCACGCTAGTGCTTTTTGGAAAGCTCTTTTCACGCGCTAACACGTGTTTAATTTATTGTTGTTTGTTTTTAGTCGTTCGTTCCGTAGCATCGGCCAAGAGCTGGGAATGAGTCATCAAACCGTTATAAACCATTTGAAGAAGCTTGGATTCAAAAAGAAGCTCGATGTATAGGTGCCACACGACTTGACGCAAAAAAACATTTTTGCCCCTATGGATGCATGCGAATCGCTTTTGAATCGCAACAAAATCGACCCGTTTTTGAAGCGGATGGTGACTGGCGATGAAAAGTGGGTCACTTACGACAACGTAAAGCGCAAACGGTCGTGGTCGAAAAGCGGTGAAGCTGCCCAGACGGTGGCCAAGCCTGGATTGACGGCCAGGAAGGTTCTTCTGTGTGTTTGGTGGGATTGGCAGGGAATCATCCACTATGAGCTGCTCCCCTATGGCCAAACGCTCAATTCGGACCTGTATCTACTCTCTCCAAACTTTAGAAAAATTTATAAACTTGTTAAAGCCAAACTTCAAGTATTAATAATTTGCTAAAAATGACGTTGAGCTTAAGAGCGCTTTGCAAAAACCACGAGCAAACAAAAACTAAACATTCGCATTTAAATACTCATGGGCGTACATATTTGAAATTGTTGAAAATTCATTTGTTTGCGAATTGCATACTTCTAGGCATAACTTGCTTATCCTTTTTTGCCAAAGTTATCCAAACGGGCGAATAATAAAAATAAACGCTTGCGAGCTACGCTTCTGAAGGGCCCTTGAGTGAGTTATGATGATCTGTGAAACAACACTCATAAGCGGGAAGTGTGTGCTCTTCTCACTATTCTCTAGGGCTGTACAACATTAAATAGAGTTATTGGGACAAAGTAGATTTTAACATAAATCAGATTACCCACAGGCAACATTGAGCCATGATTTTTGCCAAAGTATAATAGATGAGCCAGCCGAAAGTGAAAGTTTTTGTCTAGCCGGCCATTTGTGTGAGATACGAGCTCGCATTTATATAGCACAATATTTGCAGACCCATAAGTAGGCGGCACTTTTCACTCTACTCATCCCCAAAAGGGGGCAGTTTTAAGTCATAAAATATTTACGGCTGGCAAGGAGCTCTTCTGTAATCGTACTCCGAGTATGTTCGCACTAAGTTTACGGCCATCGTAAATTGTAACACACATCGAAACCTGCAAAACAATTCGCCTTAATGGACAAGGCGGCGATGGCGGCCACAGTGCGTCATCCAGATTATAGCCAGCTGCCGCGCGCTATTCAAGGTCTCTGCTTCCATGGACACACATATTTCTGTTTGTTTACTCGCAGCTCCGATGAACTTGACACTTGGCTCAATTACCCCGACACGTGTGGCCGCCGCCTGCCAGTTCAACAGACCCAGACAACATTATGTCTTATCTAATGGCTTCATATTCTCTCAGAAGTGGATTTCATTCGGTGGCAACTAAAATAGGGGCATCAAAGAAAAGGAAAGCAGTTAAACTTGGATCAGAAGGAAGAATTAAACGTGTTTGTTAATGGTTTGCATTGGTCAAGTCGGAGCTTTATACTCTTTCAATTACCCATAATTGGTTCTGTGACGTCAAAAATTAGTAATTTTTTTTTTGTGTTATATTTAATTTAATTTAATTGTTGGAAGGGCGTAGCCAGGGCGGGGCTTAATCATATGATTTTGCCACGAAAATTGAACTTTTTCATTTATAACTTAAGTTTTTCGCCATTATTATACCCGTTACTCGTAGAGTAAAAAGGGTATACTAAAGTCGTGCAAATGTATGTAACTGGCAGAAGGAATCATTTCCGACCATATAAAGTATATTTATTTTTGATCAGCATCAACAGCCGAGTCGATTTAGCCTTGTCCGTCTGTCCGTCCGTCCGTCTGTCTGTATGAACACCTAGATCTTAGAGATGGTAAGAGATAGAGGTTTGACATGTATGGGACAAATGCTTCTTTTATCTGCACTCAGATCAAGTTTGTTTCAAATTTTGGCCACGCCCCCTCCCGCCCCCGCAATTTGGAAAAAAGTTATATCTCCTACAGTTTTAAAGATAGAGGATTCGTACCTTCTAAAGATAGTTAGTAATTAGCAAAATGAATCGATTTGCCAAAAGAATGATAAAGATCGGATGAACGGTTCTCAAGTTATAAGCAAAAAAGTGAACCAAGCCCTCCCGCTACCACCCCTCCCACCCTAAAAAATGTTGCATACTTTTTGGATGGTCACACTAAGGAAAGCGGGGACACTGTTAAACATGTTTTTTCATGAGTAACGGGTATATCGAAGTCGGTTAGAGCCGACTTTAACATACGCTCTCGTTTTATGATGGAAATGGTGGGTTGTGATTTCGTACATTGTAAAGATTGTTTTTAATTTCATATCAAATGCAATTTGATCGAGTGATTTAATGTTGGAAAATATTATTTAAGAAACGTTCAGACAATGCTGGCCCTATTATTATATTATAACCTGTACCCATTATAAATGGGTAGAAGGGGATCATTAAGTAGTGCAAATGTATGTAACAGGGAGAAGGAAATATTTCCGACCCTTTAAAGTACATATATATATTCTTGATCAGCATCAACAGCCGAGTCGATTTAGATTCTGAAAAGAGCGACATGATCCGAGCAAACACCAAAGTTAACGAGAGCGTAAGTTAAAGTCGGCTCTAACCGACTTCGATATACCCGTTACTCATGAAAAAACATGTTTAACAGTGTTCCCGCTTTCCTAAGTGTGACCATCCAATAAGTATGCAACATTTTTTGGGTGGTAGCGGGGAGGGCTTGGTTCACTTTTTTGCTTATAACTTGAGAACCGTTCATCCGATCTTTATCATTCTTTCGGCAAATCGATTCATTTTACTAATTACTAACTATCTCTAGAAGTTTCGAGTCCTCTATCTTTTAAACTGTAGGAGATATAACTTTTTTCCAAATTGCGGGGGCGGGAGGGGGCGTGGCCAAAATTTGAAACAAACTTGATCTGCGTGCAGATAAAAGAAGCATCTGCTCCATACATGTCAAACCTCTATCTCTTACCATCTCTGAGATCTAGGTGTTCATACAGACAGACGGACGGACGGACGGACGGACGGACGGACAGACGGACAAGGCTAAATCGACTCGGCTGTTGATGCTGATCAAGAATATATATACTTTATATGGTCGGAAATGATTCCTTCTGCCTGTTACATACATTTGCACGACTTTAGTATACCCTTTTACTCTACGAGTTATAAAAAATTAAATTTTCTTTTCTTTTGTTTTTGATATTTTTTAAATTAAATATTATAACCAAAATATAAAAATAATTTATAAATAAATAAAAATCTTTTCTCTCCCCCCCCAACCAAAACAAATATATATAAAAAAAACACATTTAAATAAAAAAAAAAAAAAAAAAATATTTTGGTTAAAAACAACCCGCGGGTATTTGGGGGGGGCCCTTTCTTTTGGGGTGGGGGGGGGAAGTATATGTGGGCAGGGGTTAAAAAATTTTTGGGGAAAACAACCAAACAACATCTTTAACCCCCCCCCCCCCCTTTTTTTTTTTTTATATTTTTATTTTTTAAAAAAAGATGTTCATCCCCCCCACATTTCTTTCTTTCCAAAATAATTTTTTCCCAAACCCTCCCCTTTTTTTAAAAGGGGTGTAAGGCCTTTGGATTGTGTAGTGGCCAGAGAATCTCATAAGGGTTAAGGTTCATATTTTGTTTACCGATAGTTACATATCTATCCTGAATACCCATCACTAAAAGCACAGCAAAGATCAAAGCTCGTTCGCGCTTGGAAATATCCCGTTTGAAAGCTCCCCTTGCTTTTCGATTTCGCTACGCGTGTTCTGCATTGCGACCACGATGTTCTTTTCTTTTTGCCTTTTGAATGTGACTGACGTGCATTGCACCGTCACTTAAATTTTGATCAAAAAAGTGTTTTACAAAATAAGAAAAGAAACTTAAATCAATTTGCAAGTGCGAAATACGGCCTAAAATAAAGACACATAAGTCTAACATCCCCGTGGAATATTCTCCATAGCTATATGTATGTACTGGCGTACATTCAGCTATACAGGTTTGCAGAAAATCTTCCGGCAGAAAGGTGATATTTCATGAATTGTAAAAAGTTACAGTGCAGGTGTCTAATCAATTCTTTTCTTAGGGAAAACTTTTACTCCTTGGGCAAGTGGCCAGCGCAGCACCCCGCCTAGCGCGTCCGCGCTTCTAACACATGCATATGTACACTTGTACATAGGTGCTGTTGCTGATGTCCATTCCCTTACATACAAACACACCCAACAACTTCGCTGCCTGGCTAAGCGAGCTCTAACGACTAAACATTCGCCGGCACAGAATTTCATCCCGATATCGTTTCTTTTGGATTATTGTGAACACGTCGATGAGGACAGTGCACTCAACAAAGAAAGGAGATTGTGGTTATGTTGGCGTATTTACCAGGAACGTGCATTTAGTCCCAGAGCCACGCCGTCGCATACGCATCGTACATACAGACTCCTCTCGTTCCGAATACACACACCTTCACACCGACCGCTAATACAAAGACATATTAGATTTAGCTAGCGCTCAGCGAGAGTGGAGTTGCCAGATTGCGAGAATTTTCTACCGAGGGCTTCCCAAACAATTCCAAATCGTACTTGTTAATTTCGATTAACTTTTGATAATTTCACTTTTGCGAATAATTTCTGCTCAATTTTCTTTAGATTTAATTACTATTCCTAGTGTTAAAACAAGTTCATTGAACAGTTTGTAAAACAGTTGCCCTTTTCGTGAATATGAACCAACTTTAAATTGAAAACAGAATGGTCAACTAAAAATGTTCAAAGTAATCATTAATCTTTCTCTTAGTAATCCTTAAGTAATTTTATGACATATCAGCAGCTAATCCACTTTCGTTTAAATTAGGGTTTTGTTGTCAAAATATTAATTTCCTCTAATCACAGCCTAAAAGCAGCTACGTCGAAGGGCCCTACGATCGTGCAGCGATGGATATACATGTGAGTTAAATTTGTAAGAAAACGAAACTTAATAGAACAAAATTGAATGAATTGAACAAAGTGAAGTAAACCGATTTAAAACCCTTAATGCGACTCTAGCTGCTCATATCTCAAATCATTAGATTAAGTAAAACGCCTTGAGCTAATCAAGTTATTTTCTTTGCAACTATGCCATACTTTTTTATATCCCTATATTTGAAATGCTTTCTGAAGTAATGAATACATAATGTTTTGTTAATAAACTTATATCTGTCATAACCAACATGCCTAGACAAAATCGAGTAATTTAGTTCTTCTAACATTGAAATAGGGCCAATTTATAAATCATCTCCGTGAATTGCCATGGTAGGGGGGGTGAAGAAGAGCGTATGGACAACAACAACTGGTTCATACTCTAGGAAGAACTACTGCTAAATCGTCTGCGCGAATTCTCAATACAGTGTCGGGTCTATATGATCATAACTTTTGTGCTCCTAATTTTTGTTTTATTTTTTATCTAACCTATTCTAGTTTCGTTACGTGCACTTTATTTTATTATGTCAATGTGCATTGGGTATGTAGGAAAAATGAAAGAACCCCGACCTCCGACGAGCAAGCATAGAGCGATGCATAGTGCACAAACCCCTACTTCCTCTACCCACTCGATGGCGTGGCCTCGATAGCAGGTGAACCTTTAAGGAGTGTACACCGGGACATTACAATTGTCAATCCACGATTTTGGATCACAATTTCATTGATTTTGTTAAAGTTGAGCTCATCAGTTGATGTTGATGGTCCTCCTCTTTGCACACTAGAATCATCATAAACTGCTGTCTCTAAAAGATCACTTTCATCTAACCTCTACAATATTACTAACACAAAATTTAATGGAACTGCGTTGTTGAATAGCCACCAGTGGCTATGGGTTATTGCCTACAAGCTAAGCCATATGGTAATTTTTAAGGTTATAACTTGAACCAGAGAATCAATAAATATATATACAAACAAACATAAATATATAAGTTCAATTATCGTAAAATTTTCATCTTAGTCTTATGCTTTTTTGTACCAAGCCATCGTAGAGTAAAGGGTATACTAAAGTCGTGCAAATGTGGTGTAACAGGTAAGAAGTGAGTGTCATCTGTTCATTATATATTCTTTATCAATCAACAACAGAGTCGATTTAGCTCTTGTCCATCTGTCCGTCCATCTTTCCATCCGCCCGTCCGTCCGTCTGTCTGTATTTATTGATAATAATGTAAGAGACAAGGTAAGGGGACAAACTTCTTTTATCTGCCGGTCAAGTTTTGTTTTCAAATTTTGCCACACCCTCCCGCCCCCGCAATTTGGAAAAAACGTTATATCTCTACAGTTTTAAAGATAGAGAATTCGTACCTTCTAGAGATAGTTAGCAATTAAAGAAAATGAATAGATTTGCCGAAAGATTGATAATGATCGGATGAACGGTTCTCAAGTTATAAGCAAAAAAGTGAACTAAAAAACCAATAACCACACTAAAAAAATGTTGCATACTTATTGGATGGTCACACTAAGGAACGCAGAAACACTGTTAAACATGTTTTTTTTCATGAGTAACGGGTATATAAATGTTTTAGAACTTTATTTAATTTATTTTTTTTTTATAATTTTTTTTTAAAAAAAATTTTTTAAAATTTTTGAGATGTCGTTCATTTTATCTTTGTAAATGGTTTTTTCCCTATGAATTTTTCGTTCATTTTATCTTGCTTTCCATATCATTAATAATGAAATCCACTTAAAAAGTGACTCAAAAATCAGTCAAAATTCGGTAAGAACCACATTCATTGCATTGAAATGCTTGTTATGAAATCCAGAATACAAAAAAAATTTTGTCTCTCTCATGAGAAGCAGAACGATATTTTGCTTAAGGTAAAATAATTGTGTAGCAATCTCGAGATCAACAATATTGTTCAGTAACGAAGAGCTAAGCTCTAATAAGAGCAGTTGCAGTAATGCACCATTTACTTAGTTTTTAGATTCATCATAAAAGAATCCGATATATGTATTATAAAGAATATATAAGTGATAAAATTTAAAATTGCATTAAGTTTCCTGTAAATGAAAATGTGTCCGGAATTTTGGAAAAAAGAAAACTTTATTCAATATATTAGAAGAAAGACAAACACGGCTATTCCGCCATGCTATTGATAAGCTCAAATTTTTCCATAAAAATATGAAACTTTATTAAAAATAATGAATCTCAGATAAGTTTAACCCTTTAATATACCCGTTACTCGTAGAATAAAAAGGGTATACTAAAGTCGTGCAAATGTATGTAACAGGCAGAAGGAATCAACGAGCGTGTTCAGCAGCATAAATCGATGACAAAAAATCGACTATTTTTGTTAGATTGTGCTGCTGGATTTATCTCACAGTACAAAAGCTCAAAAACCTTCGCACTCCATCTGAAGTTTCTTCACATTAATTCAATTATTAATGTTTATTGCTGAAGCAAACGTGCTCGCATTTTCCTAAAATCGCCTTAATTCTTTAATTTCTTCGATAATTTTGTCCATGAATTTGAAAAGTTTTCGCAGTGACCCGTCTTCGAAGGACATTTTATAGTCTAATACCATTGATAAAGATATTCTTTTAGTTCATCGACTAGGGGGTTCGATGGATGCCAAGGTAGTCAGACATATCTTTTGCATACCTAAGTGCGCCGTCTGTTCCTTCCATTCGCTTTTTCAATGATGTCTACACTCAATGATGATTCTTTGGCATTTTCGAATTCATTTATCTCACAGGTTGACAAACTGCTTAGAAAGGATGCGAGGAAAATGACTGCGCCGCAACTACCGTCTAGCGTCTGTTCTGAGTACACTGGCTTCAGTGTGGTATAATAGCGGTCTGACACAAACTCTATTCCTGAGTGTACGCTACATTCAAGCTTAGCATCAAAATTTCCAGTGAGTGCCCAAATATTAATGTAAACAAGTAGGAGCGCTGCAATCGAGTAGCCCTACTACGAAATAGCCTGTGCAATTGAGACACACATACAAACAAGCAGCCATATGCAAACCCAAACACTCACACACAAGCGCGCCCACACTGCCTCACACGCCTTAGCTGCCTGCACTTATGTTTTGCCGTGTTGAAGACGGATACCAATTGAGATACAACAAGTTTGGCCGAGTTCAAATGTTAATATCGATTTGTAGTCAGTTTAAACTTGATTATAAGCGAATTTAAAAAAAAAATATCCTCACAATCTAAAGGACATAGGCGGCTCCGGGTGAACAGCTAGTAATCAATAAAACGCACTGTGGTGCCTTAAATAAATAGCTGGATTTACTTTGTTTTTTCTGTTCATGCATACATTTATTATTGCGGAGCCTCACTATACCTTCTGCTCTGTGAAACGGCGTCACACAGTAAAACTAAAAGTGTTACTTTATTTGATTAATTTTTTTAATTGCAAACGAATACCAATGCTTTTGAGCGACAAACCCTGGAATGCAATTCAATCAATGGAATGATTCAGCACATAAGCGAGTTTAGGGAGGCCACGCTAGTACCTATCAGAAATTAGATTGATTTAAAAGTGCTTAATAAAATGTATAATTATTGCATATTCGATTTTGAGCTGTTCTGCCGGTTTGTTCCAAGGTAAAACATGATAACTTTTAATACATCGCCATCCAAGCCCATACTAAATTGGTGCACGGGCTAGAATCTATCTACAAGTTTTAGCAAGATGCTCAAAGTTTTAGTTAGTGTTTTCTTGGCTTGTACAAACCGGTTTGTATGCTAATCGACCACCAAGGCGGCCAAAACCACCCGACAGACGGTGACGAAACAGAGCTAACCCATTGTCATTGAAACACTTCCGCAACAAACACTCAACTGAGACTGGTCAAAATGGAAAGTATATTCTAATTATCAACAAATAGGCGGAATAAATTGCTCGAAATACATTTACATATTGCGGACTAATACAAACTTATGGGTTAGTAGGCAAGAGAAGCGGGCAAGTAATAGTTCCTAACGGTGCTGCTGGTATAAGGACTGGACGTGGGTGTCTGATAGGTATAGCCATTGCTGGTTCCCGTTGCTGTTGTTGTACTGATCTCCGGCGCGGGTGTGGTGCTCCGCTCGGGAATCACTGGCGGCGTGCGTGTACTGACCGGGCGCTCGGGATGTACTGTGGGCTTCGGCGTCTCAATGGCGCCTTCTGTTGTTGTCGTGTAGACGGATTGAGTACTAGTGGAGGTGCTATCTTCTGGTGTAAAATCAGTGTTTACCTCTGTGGTGTGGTAGGTCACCGGCCTCTCCGTGGTCGTCGTGGTACTGGAAAAGGTGATGAATTTGTTAAAGCCGAAGCCAAAGCCACCGCCTGAAGACTTGGCCTGCAGCACGCTGTTCAATATCTGAATTTTCTGTGATATCAGACTGGAGATGAGTTGTGTGTTGATGGGCGTGACCGTTGCCGTGGAGTCGGAGCGACCACTGGAGTAACCTAGGCGACAGAGCACAGTATTTTAGTTGGCTCATCTAAGATATTCCATTTATGCATTACCACCACTTGGAGCGAAAACTTTGATGAAGATCGGCTTGGCGTCGGCCACTAGAGCGGCACCACAAATTAATAGCGCCAAAATCTGAATAGTTCTAAGCATGATGTCTGCGTCCACGTTATGACTGGCCGCCGCGTCATGACGCTCACTTTTATACACGAGGTTTCGGTCTCATCCGAAGATGGCTCAGCTGCTTGCTGTTGTTGCTGTTCTATGATTATTGAACACTTCGCATCCGAGACTCGGATGCTCAAGTGGTTTACAAACATGATGATGCCGGTGCCCCTGGATGAGGCTGGCAGTGTCAGTGGGTAGGTGGGGAGATAGGTGGTAAGTGATAAGTAAGCATTTACTCATATTAATTGGTTAAGGCAAGTAAAGTCTAATCAGACAGCAGATCCATGTTTAGTTATGTAGATACATTTTGTGTGTATGTTTTGTAAATGGGTTTAAATTTTCGCATTAAAACCCAATACAATTTTAATACAAGCTGTGGGAATTCCCCTATTAACTGAGTACCACTTCAGTTTTAGTGGAGCAATTTCCAGTTTGCCTTTGTGTAGCCAAAATAACTTCCACTTCCCACTTGGCAAAGCGCTTTGCAATCTCAATGAATTTTAACAAAGTCACTTTATTGTTCTGCATTTAGGCCATTCTTTTTCAAGCCAATCGGTTTCCGGACTCATCTCTATTTATTTCAATAACATTTTTAGTATTGTGCTGATCAAAGTGCAACTCGCAATTTTGCACAACAAAATTATGGTTATATTAAAAATATTTTAGATCGTTGATAAAAAAATCAAGGAACAACAATATGTTTAAAAATGTTTAGCAATTAAAGGAATATACAAAATATTTCAATTAATCTTCAAAAAGATGTTCTTTAAACTAGTGTATTTAAAAAAACTAAAAAAAAATTAAAGTGACCCATATTTATTAGAATTTTTACCCTTGTATACATTGAATACATTGGAATGCAGAATTTGTAAGTCGATTTTATTATTTTCATATTAATTTTTAAAGTAAATCAACCGAAAGCAATTTAGCGATTTCTTGTACTCTTTTAGTACCAACCCTGAATTTTAAACAGCGATTTTTATCATATCAATCACAAGCCTTTTCGAGCTGGAATTTAAACTATTCATAATCAGTCCGTCCGTCTGTTTCTATGCTATCTTCTCCGTCACTGTTAAAGCTATCGTAACCAAACTTTGCACGAAGTCTTTTGGTACAAATACGCTGCACATTTGTCGGAACTGGCCTGATCGGATGACTATAGCATATAGCTGCCATAGGAACGATCAATCGAAAAAGTAGTTCTAGTGGGAAAAACTTTTTTGTTTTCAATGCTACCAAACCTCGTATTTATAAGTTTTTTATGCTTTCACATAATTTCAGCAAGTTTTATGCAAATCGGGCAACTATATGTATAGTATAGCTGCCATACAAAAGAGAGATCTGAAAAAAAGTTTTAGTATAAAAAACTTTTTATACCCTTGGAGAGGGTATATTACAATTGTCTGGATGTTTGTAACGCATAGAAGGAAGCATCTCCGACCACGTAAAGTATATATGTTCTTGATCACCGTGACGAGCTGAGTTGATATAGCCATGTCCGTCTGTCCGTCCGTCTGTCCGTCCGTCTGTCCGTCTGTCCGTCTGTTTCTATGCTATCTCCTCCGTCAGTTTAAAGCTATCGTAACCAAACTTTGCACGAAGTCTTTTGGTACAAATACGCTGCACATTTGTCGAAACCGGCCGGATCGGATGACCATAGCATATAGCTGCCATAAGAATGATCGGTCGAAAAAATAGTTATAGTGAGAAAAACTTTTTTGTTTTCAATAGTAGCGTATTTGTACGTTTCAGTTATAAATATTATCTGCCTCATCACAATTTTAGAGAGTTTCATCAAAATCGGATTAATATATCGAATAGCTGCCATATAAAAAACTGGCAAAAATATATCATGCTCCAGGGTATATAAACTTCGGTCGAGCCGAAGTTAGCTTTCCTCTATTTTTATCACTAAGACCTCCTTTTCGACCGATAGATTCTATGGCAGCTATAAGATATAGTCATCCGATTTTGACGAAAACTTTCAAATCTGAGTGAAAGCATATAATATTAATAATCGTCGAGTTGGGAGATGTTGACATTAAAACATTAAAAACAAAAAAGTTTTTATCACTAAAACCTCCATTTTGACCGATAGTTCCTATGGCAGCTATTAGATATAGTCATCCGATTTTGACCAAAACTTCCAAATCTGTGTGAAGCATATAATATTAATAATCGCTGAGTTGGGAGACGTTTACCTTAAAAAAAAAAGTTTTTCTCACTGAAACCCATTTTTCACCGATAGTTTCTATGACAGCTATAAGATATAGTCATCCGATCCGGTCGGTTCCGACATATTAGCAGTGTGCAGGAAAAAAAGACTCTGCGCAAAATTTCAGCACGATAGCTTTAAAACTGAGAGACTAGTTTGCGTAGAAACAGACAGACAGACGGACAGACGGACGGACAAAGCTAAATCGACTCAGCTCGTCGTCTTGATCAAGAATATATATTGTTCATAGGGTCGGAAATGATTATTTCTGTGCGTTGCAAACTTTTTTGACTTAAGACTCGCAATTCTTCCACAAAAAGAACATATTAGTGAAAAAACCTTGTGATAAATATTTTGCTGCTGGATTATATTGACTGGATAAACTAACAACTAAATTTAAGCTAAGGTCCCACAGGCAAATAATTTGCCCAAATTTTTATACAAACTTTTCTTATTAGCAATGATTAGCGATTTAGCACAACTTAAAACTAAAACTATGGTTCCACATGTAAGCATTTTGATCAAAAATAGCTGAAAAGTTTCCCAAGTTGGCCTATATAGTCAATTTTTCATCAAAATTTGGGCAAATTATTTGCCTGTGGGAACAAAGCTTTAGTATATTATATATAATTTTGTCGTTTTCGTTGTCTTTTGGTTCAATATAAGAACTAAGTGAAGAGCCAAATCAGAGAAAATAATCAAGAAAAGAGCAAATGTGGATTTAAATGAAAATTTATTTATTAAAAATCTTAAGAATAGCACATTTTCTGCACTCAATTCCTTACAGCTTTTGAACTTGATTCTTAGATTTTGTTTATCAATGTCTTATTCTCATTGTAAAAATATTTTGTTTTTGGAATTTTAAATATTTTTTAAATTCGTTGGAAAATGAAATTTATAGTGTTTTCAAGCATAAAATCGATTTTACCGAGATAGTTTTAGTCGTTGTATTCAAACTATAAATGTGCGCGTGAGTGAATATTCCTTCATTTCACGAATAATCACTCACGATAAAAATACATCTCCTGAAATATTGATGAAATAGGGTGATTTTTTTTCAACACATTAAAAATAAAACGCTGTATTTATCTTTGATGTATGTTTTAAAAATAGCTCCCTAGTTTTACTTTAAAATTTAAGCTCATAAATAAAATCGAATTTCGCCATTCTTCTAATAATCTGCCAGCAAGACAAGAACGCTATCTCTTTGGCTGAGCTTTGTTGGTTTTTTTGGAATTTTAAAAACAAGATCAAATCTACAAAAATTTTTTTTTTTTGTTTTCTATTTCCCCCCTTTTTCGGGAACCACCGAATAAATCAAATTCACAGTAGTTTATGTGATTTGTAAGAAACGGCAGTGAAGGCTTCAGGTGTTCAGGGTCCTTACTTGCAGTAAAACCAAGTGGGCCAGATGTAAAACGTAAATAAATCGCAAATAAATAAACGTTTGTAGGTTCATCGTGACCTTTAATTGTAATTTTTCAATAATTTGCCCAATGGGCAATTGGTGCTTGACACGACTAGGGAAAGGGCAGAATCGACTGTTTTGGACATGGCATCTCGATGTTATGTATTTATAATGCAACGGCATAGATTAGAAGATGTTGAAACGACTTGCGACGAAGTCCCAGTCTGACCATTGAAAGTTCTGCGGCTCACCGTTCGACATACGGAATCGCCGTCGTCCAAATTGAACCTTTTGTGCTGGGCCAAGATCCTCATCATCAGCCCTCTCGAATGGGGAGCTAATGTTCTTGAAAAGAGAACCAGCACTTATTTGTTCATATAGGCAACGCACATTCCTGTCCGACAAGTTGGTCAAAAACGACATGAGTGGAGCTAACTGCCACTCACACGCTGCCTCCTGAGTTGCGATGGATACTCACACACCGCTTTCACTCTTACACATTTCACAGACGCCGCCAGCGAACGGTGGCGCTATCCTTTAACGAAGCCCAAGCCGCGTTGCAATGATCTCCTAGCAAAACAATCAATTGTGGATTAGCATAATAAAACTCAATAAATATCTATACTTTTCCAGATAATTTTTGTCAATCCGCTATTTTAATGCTTTTCATGGAGAGCTAGGGCCATCTTCTCCTCCAATGAAAAGTTGTTCAGCTATTTAATGTTTTGTATAGTTGTCCTGATCATTTTAAAACAACGCGCCAAAACATTGTATGAACAAATAGGTGCCTACCGCCATGAGTACGAAAAATATGTTTTACATATATTTCACACCTACGAAATCATCTCTCACGCGTCACTACGCGTGACACATTGACGTCGGGTGGCAACGCTCTGTTATCGATATGACAATTGCGCGTGAACTCCATACCAACTCACGAAACAGCACCTGCGAAATCCGTGCGAAATCATTTTTTTATAGGAGTTTTTCATTCGCGGGCATTCGCGGGTATCTCCAACAAGTAAGTTAAAAATAGTTTTAAAAATTCCGTGAATACTGCATTCACGATGTTTGACTTAAATACAACGAATATGGGGCATATTTTGAGGATTTTTATTAAAGATGTGATAAAGGTTGGTTTATTTATTTCGTAGTACTTATAACCTAACATGATTCATAACATTTCAAGTATCTTTGAAAAAAATTTTAATTAAAAATATCAATAATTAATTCTTCGAAAAAGGTGTTGTGCGTTGAACATCATAGTGCGTCACCGGAACAAGAAAGTCGATATGCATTTAAAAGTAATATGCTTCCCTAGGCAAAAACGAAATATTGAATTTCGCCCTTCATTTCCTGCATAATTTTTAAACAATATTTTGTTGAAAATGAATTGCAACGTATGTAAATGAACTACGTCTAAATTTTTAACATGAAGATGACTTTTACCGTCTAAAAAATTTTTAAAACTCGGGGAAGACTGAGTGATAGTAAAAAGAATGATTAATAAAATTATTTCTCAGTGTTTTTGAAGTAGAAAGACCAACAATATAAACTTCGGTCGAGCCGGAGTTAGCTTTCCTCTATTTTTTTTTTAAATGCAAGTTTTCATATTAGATTTAAGTAATTTTGAATGTTAGTTAACAAGTGGTAAATGGTAATAAAGACAGTTATTTAACAGAGTCGTTCTATTCAGTAATACAAGGGTTACCACTGAAAGCAAGGTGTGAGGCAAGGATTAGCTTTACCGAGCATGGCCAGAGAGTGTTGGTTAGTATTCAGTGATGAAAGTGTCCATTGACAGGCCTGAAAGTCAGTGACAAGCATTGAAGAAGCAGAGCACCAATAAGATGACAAATGACAGTCTTCTTTTCTTTCCGGTTGTGCAATTCATAGAGTGCAGACGTATAAATATTTGAGACAGTCGAAGTACAACAAAGAATAAGATTAGAACAAGAATTCCCGGGACTTGCTGTGCTGGCAGTGTAAATTATTTTCTATATGAACAATCGTAACGCTCTCACATATAAATGACTTAATTTAAATTAAAAACATATTAGCTCAAGCTATCAATATTAAAATGATTAAAAACGAAGTGAAGATGATTTGTACGTTGAGTCATAATCTATATATGGACATTTCCATGACGTCGAACGGGACAATCGTACGCATTTAAATTTAAAAAAAGTCATAATAAAGCGTATTTTAATTTTCACAATAGGCTTAACTTATAGCTCTTCAATAGCCCTACAATTGGTGCAAAGATTGATTTTGGAAAATTTTTTGTTTTCAAGATAATCGCAAGAAAACATGACATTCGCACGGGACAAAAACAGAAGTGGTTTTTGAGGGAAACCATTCAAATGCCGATTTTAGCGAATCCTGAGGCAATACATCAATGCGATAAATTTTAGAATGTAGTGCATTGATGTGTCTTTAAAATGGTTTTAATTTCACCCAAAAATAATTTACAGTTTTTTTCAAAATTTAAGCTTAAGCATTTTCGCACGGGACATGTCACACGGGACAGTTTTTTCCATCATTATATTTATGTGGTTTCTGCTATAATGAGAAGCAAAAACTTACAGTAAATTGCGTTGAAATAGTTTGTCATGGTTTCTTATCTATTCATGTATACCCCTTTGTACCATCAGAAAGATTTTAGATAGCAGAAATTACATATAATCTACATAGTCTTTTTTTTCCAAAAATTACGCAAAATTTAATGTCAAAATGAGAAAAATTTGCGGTAGCACGGTCGTGAAAACCGAATATATCCAATTGGGTTATTAGTAAATTTAAGATTAGCTTACATTAGTTTAATTTGATTTTTTCCCTATGAAAATTCAACAACAACTGCATACCAAACTTCCGGAAAATTCACCCCCCCCCCCCCTGGGTGGAAAGTGGGTGGTCAAGGTTGTATGGGCGAAACTATAGTTGCCAGCGATTTGCTCCAAACTCATTTTCAAAGTTACACATAATAAAATATAGAAAACGTAACTTTAAAATTTTGGAAAATCTATTCTTGAAGTCGGAAAATTCACGGCAAACTGGTGTATGAAACTTTTTTGTTTATTATCCGATCAGATTCAATCTCATTTTCAAAGATCTATATGAAAATTCAACAATAACTGTGTACTCATTTTCAGGAAAATCCCACCCGGAAAAGTCGGAAAAGGGTCGGAAAAGTTTGTATGGTAAAAACTTTTTCATCCGATTGACTTGAAACTTAATTTGCAAGAATAGTACGAACAATAATTCGACACATATTTTCGCGATATTGAAAAACCCGCCCACGAGGAAAATGGCCGGAAAATTCTGCATGCAAAAAACTATTTTTCATCCGATTGACTTCAAACTCGGTTTGTGAGTATAGTAAGTGAATAAAATAATTTGTGATTGCATTTTCCGAGGTTGGAAATGGCGGGAAGTGGGTAGGATGTGGGTGTGATGTAGGTGGGAAGTGGATGGGATGTGGGCGGGAAGTGGGCGGGAGGTGGAAGTGATGTGCGGGAAATGGGCGGGATGTGGGTGGGATTTGGGTGGGATTTGAGTGGGAATTGGGTGTAGGGTGGGTGGGATGGGGTTGGGAGTTGGAGGGAAAACCCATCAGGAAAGTTCAATTTCTGGGGTCTACGGTGTATTATTATATATAATATAGTTTTGTTCGCGCAGCGAAGCGCGTCGGGTTATTTGCTAGTTATTTATAATATTCTAAATCAAAGCGCTGTAGAGTTTAACATGTTTCGTATTAAATTGGAATATTTTGAAATTCGATTTTAGTTTTTACCATACTTGAAGCATCTTATTGAAATTTAAGTCCTGAGTTCGAGACCCAGTAAAGGTAAATAAAAAAATTTAAGTTTTATGTTTTCCGAAAAGAAAACTATGCCCTCCCGTCAACCCTTCCCCCTCTTACTCCCCTTCCCTTCCTGGTAAGAGATACACAGAGAAAAAAGATCAAATTCATGCTGATATTCACCAGATTAAAATGAACTTTACAAAAATATCAATATTTATACACTTAAAAAGTGTATTATAATTTTGCCCAGAAGTTTGTAACGCATAGAAGGAATCATCTCCGACCACATAAAGTATATGTATTCTTGATCAGCATGACGAGCAGAGTCGATTAAGCTTTGTCCGTCCGTTTGTCCGTCTATCCGTCCGTCCGTCTGTCCGTCTGTCTGTTTCTATGCGAACTAGTCCCTCAGTTTTGGAGCTATCGAGCTGAAACTTTGCACAAAGTCTTCTTTTTACTGCACGCTGCTAATATGTCGGATCCGACCGGATCGGATGACTACTTCTTGTAGCTGCAATACAAATGTTCGTTCGAAAAATGGGTTTTAGTGAGAAAAACTGATTTGTTCTCAATATTATCGCTCTCAAACACGGTCATGGGTAAAATGTCATGTTTTTAAGCTGATTTGCGAAGTTTGGTCGAAGTCGCTAACCGTTGTGACAAGCTATTTCAAGTGTATCAAAACTTCGGTACAGACGAAGTTAGCTTTGCCTTTCTCGTTTTATTTCATTTTGACAAGAAAATAATATATTTCTGATCCAAAAAAATATCATTCACGTTAATTGATATTAAATACTTTCAAAATGATAAAATGAAAATTTTATTATGATATGTTAAAAAATACGGATTTGAAATTTTGAAAATATCAATTTGATATTTTTTCATATCGGCTTAAAATTGGTATAAAATAATATAATTTTTTTCTCGGTGTAGAGGTTTGACATATATGGGTCATTTATTTCTACACTTGCAGGCAGGTAAAGTTTACTTTCGATTTCCCGCACCCACAATTTGGAAAAAGCGTCATATCTTCCACAGTGTAGTAGATAGATGGTTTATACCTTCTACACATAAAAAAAAAATTGCAAATGTAACATTTTTCGTTTTTGACTAAAGATTGTTGATTTAATGATTTTTCTTGTTGATTTTACCAATTTCAACGTATAATCAATAAAAAAAGTTGATTTTTTCTTCGCAAATTTCGTATGCGCTATTTGTATGGTGAGAGTGCGGAATTAGATCTTGAGAATTGCAAGCAGGCAATTATGGAAACATTTTCTACACACATCAGAATCCCATTCACTATAAGTAAGCTTTAAGTTGCATTGACTCAGACGCGCGGCGGAGCCCAGTCGTCTAGACGTCAGTCACATCGAATGTCAGTCCAAGGGGACCGAGTTCAAATCCTCACGGAGTAAGTAAAAGTTTTTTCAGTTAATAAATATAAGTTAACTAGCAAATAACCCGACGCGCTTCGCTGCGCCTTCAACAGTATGCTTTGCTGATGGGTTTTCCCTCCAACTCCCACCCCCATCCCTCCCATCCAGTCTACATCCAACTCCACCCAGTTCCCACTCACTTCCCACCCACTTTCCAATCTACATCCCAACCACCATCCCGCTCACATCCCTTCCACATACCACCCAAATCCCACCCAATTCCTAACAACTTCCCGCCCACATCCCATCCACTTCCCTCCTAAATTTCACCCACATCCTACCCACTTACCGCCCATATCCCTCCCACATCCCACCCACATCCCGGCGTAATTTCCAACATCGGAAAATGAAAACACAAATGAATTTTCATTTTGACTTTACAAACCGAGTTTTAAGTCAATCGGATGAAAAATAGTTATTTTGCTTGTAGAATTTTCCGGGAATTTTCACGCCTGGAGACGGACTTTCCGACATTGAAAAATCACACTTCAAATTATTTCGTATTCTGTCCTTACAAACCGAGTTTTAAGCCAATCGGATGATAAATAGTTTTTTTTTATGCAGAGTTTTCGGGCAATTTTCCGACCGGCAGGTGAAATTTTCCAACTTCGGAAAATCACATTTCAAACTATTTTGTGTTCTATCATTACAAACCGAATTTCAAGCCAATAGGATAAAAACTAGTTGTTTGCATGCAGAATTTTCCAGTTATTTTCCTTGTGGCCGGATTTTCCAAAATCGGGAGAACAGGTGTCGAATTATTTCGCATACTATGCTTACAAACCAAGTTTCAAGTCAATCGGATGAAAAATAACATTTTTCCCATACAAACTTTTCCGACGCTTTTCCGCCGGGTGGAATTTTCCAAAACCCCGTCTTAGTACTCACTTTCAGCATAAGATCAAACTACTGAAAATCATTTCTAAAAAAACTTAGCTATCTATTTTATGGTTTAGGCTGTGCGACGGTCACCAGTCAGTCAGGTTGAACTCTTTTATATAGGGTTGTCGAAAATATTATCGATATATCGAAATATCGATATTTTTGCCTGAAATGAAGAATATCATTATCGAATATTTTTCGGAGGCGATATATCGGATATCGAATATTTTTTGGTGATATTTTTCGGGTATATTTTTGTTTTAGCCTTCAGTCACAATGCAGCGAATAACTGTTTCTTGTGCTCTGGACATTTAAGGCACAATGTTTTAAAGTTGTTTTATTAACTGTAAACTGTGCAAAAAGTTGTAAGGACCATGGCAACTCAACAAACATAAAGGCGCACTTAGTCGCAAAGCATGGAGATGCTTGGCTGAATTGAAAAAATTAAAAACAGTAAAGAATAACATGATTGCAGCATGACAACTATCGTGTGCGACATCTGAAGATGTAATTTTTGAAGGATCGCTCTTCGCTGATCACAATACTGCCATGATATCTCAACAACCACCAGGACAGGAGAATAAATTATTGGAGTACAATTGGAATTTACCGTGGTTTGCCCTGGAACGGGACCCTATTAAGTTCTGGATTGCAGAGAAAGACGCATTGCCAGTGCTTTCTAACTGGGCATTGTTATATCTTATTACACCGGGAAGCTCTGTGCCATCGAAACGATTGGCATCGGCTATAAAAAGTGTGGTTTCTGACACCAGAAGCCGAATGACCGATGAACACATAACTCAACGCGTCACCCTTAAATCTTTGTATAACGATTACACTGTGCAACAGTCAAAAAAACTACCAAGCACCACTATGCGGAATCGATAGTGCTACCCGAACTGAGTAAATCCCTATCAGCGTTTGGCTAGATTGGAAGCACTTTTTTTATGGACCCTCAAAGTTTTTGAAATTGGGTGTGCCAACCAAAAAAAGCTGTCAGTAGTTTTGGGCAAACAGCTCATTCAGTTTTAGTGATAGCTTTCAGCCAAGTTGTAGCTGACAGTCCGCAGAATAAATTCTTCATACAAAGATTTTTAAAAAATTCATGTTTTCCGGTAGTATTTCTTAAAAAACTTTTATTTAAAAACGTATTTTTTTACTTTTTCGAGTATATCTTTTAAAAAATCAGAATTTTTCGCATACTTTCTTTGGCAAAAAGAAGCTTTTGAGATACCAAACAACTCTGCTGAGCAAGGTTTTACAATCTGAACACTTCTACATCCTCCAAAACGGCCCCAAAAGGTGAATTTCCAAAAAAAAAAACTTTTTTGTTGTCATTGTTTATTAGATACTCAAGTTTTTCACCAAAACAGCAGCCATTAAGTTTTTTAAGCTTTTAGAGCAAAACATTACTCGTTTTAGTTTTATTACCCTAGTTCTTTGCTTAAGCTAAGTTCACACAGGCAGATAATTTAGCCAAATTTTGATTAAAATAGAGATGATTGAAGATTTTACAGGATTTAAAACAAAAGCTATAGTTTCATACGCAAATATTTTGATCAAATATGCCCGGAAAGTTACACAATTTGGCCTTTATGGCCAAATTTATATCAAAATTTGTCCAAATTATTTGCCTGGGTGAACTTAGCTTTAGACCAATTGCTTAATCTTCCATCATAGTAACAAGTCGTTAAAAAAAACCTTCTCCTCCTCTGTAAAATGCATGCTTTACTTTTTAAAATTAGCGCGCAGTAAATAAAACAAAAATTCGCAAGATGGCAAGGCGCTGCCAACTCAATTTTAGTGCCTTTCCTGCCCTCCCGGTGTGACCGTGGCGCAAATGCCCAAATTCATAATCCATCTACATGAGGCAACCGATTGCACAAAATCCACCTAGTTGCGAAATCTAGGTGGATTTTAATTTGAGCAAAAACAGGAACATGAGAAAACGGCCCTAAATCTATATATTATTGCGCAGTCAGATTTTAGTTCTTATTACGCGTCAAATAACGCCTCAATTTCCTCAATAGACCTGTTCATTGTTAAGATCCGGGCTTTAATTGAAAATATCGATAATATCGATGTTTTTGACACCAAAATATTTATATCGAAATGATGTTTTTTCAATATCGCCAAAAATATCGATATAGATATTTTTGAAATTTCCGACAACCCTACTTTTATATATATAGAATAGCAAATAACCCACGCGCTTCGCTGCGCCTTCGACAGTATAAAACCAAACAATATTGGATATAATAATTCCAAGCAGAACACAGAAATCGAACTTTGCTGATGGGTTTTCCCTTCAACTCCCACCCCCATCCCACCCACTCAACACCCAATTCCCACCCACTCAACACCCAATTCCCACCCACCCCCTTCCCCCCAGTTCCCACTCACTTCCCGCCCACATCCCAACCACACCCCACCCCCACACCCCTCCCACTTCCCGCCCACCTCCCGTCCACTTTCCCGCCCACATCCCACCCACATCCCACCCAAATCTCACCCACATCCCACCCACATCCCACTCACATCCCACCCACATCCCACCCAAATCCCACCCACATCCCACTCAAATCCCACCCACATCCCATTCACTTCCCAGTGGGCATCCCGGCGTTATTTCCAGCATGGGAAAATTAAATCACAAATAAATTTTCATTTTGACCGTACAAACTGAGTTTCAAGACAATCGGATGAAAAATAGTTATTTTGCATGTACAATTTTCCAGGCATTTTCACGCCTTGGGCAGATTTTCCGACATTGAAAATCACATTTTTAAATATTTCGTACTCTGTCCTTACAAACCGAGTTTCAAGCCAATCGGATGAAAAATAGTCTATTTGCATGCAGAATTTTCCGACCGTTAGGTCAAATTTTCCAACTTCAGAAAATCATATTTCAAAATAATGTCTTGGTTTTAGCGACCTGATCTGTGTAAATCCAAATGAAAAACGGTGGATTCTTTGTTTCCCAATAATTTCGAGCCCACATCAAAATCCATAAAAAAGAAACTCCTCTCCGACCTATCTGTTCAATGATTAATTCTCCTTCGTATCATCTATGTAAATATATGTCAGAAATTTTAAAAAACTTGACGATAGACTCCACATTTAACGTAAAGAACGCAACAGAATTTAAGACAAGGATAACTTATTTCCTTCGACGTGATATCACTATTCCCTAGTATCCCCACTGACCTGGCAATTGACGTAATACGTGACAAATGGGAATCGATAAAGAAACTATTTCTGGAAGCGTTAACTTTCTGTATTAACGAGAACCGATACTTCAAGTTTGAAGAAGAACTGTATGTCCAGCTAAAAGGTCTCCCCATGGGATCCCCGGCCTCACCAATTATAGCAGATATAGTCATGGAAGAAGTCCTAAAAAGAGTTAAAACCACCAGACTCTTGACCAAATATGTTGACGATCTCTTTGCGATAGTCAGAGAAGAGGACATCCAAACAACTATACAGGTGCTAAATTCATATCACAAGGACATACAATTTACAATAGAATTAGAAGCTGACAACAAACTACCATTTTTAGACGCAGCAGTGCACAGGATTGACAACACGCTAAAAGTTAACTGGTATCAAAAACCTACGGCATCAGGACGGATTTTAACTAGACGCAAATTTTCCACCAAAAAGTTCCAAACAGTTTTCCAAATAACATCGTTCTTAGTACCATTTCAGCATAAACTAAAACTACTGTGAAAATCTCACAATCTCTTCCTATCGATTAGGCTGTGACAGTCAGCGTAGTCAAGTTGAACTCTTTTATATATCAAAGAAAAACTGGTGTCCAAGCGGTGTCTTCTTTCCTTAAAAATTTCCAATTTTGTCCGACATCGACGACATTGGAGGAACATAACAACACGAGCTCAACAGTCTAAAGCCGTAAACACAGCTGACCAAATATTCGTGTCCAGAGGCGCTATTTGATTGGGACAAAACGAATATGGAGAAAACTGAGGGTAGTTTTTAGCTCTAAGTGCTGCAATAATGAACAAGTGGCAGAGGTAGGTGACATGCTGGAGTTGGGACCAACAGCGTCATTTCACATCGATATTTTTGACCATCTTTTGTTTAATTTTAGACCCTTCCAATATTTCGATAAGCAATTTCACAAAAAAAGAATATGCCGAGTAAAAATCGTCAGACCGAATTTTTGCTACTATTGTTTATTAGCGTACTACGATTCAGTTAGCTTAAAAAATTTGACCTCTTTGGAGGTGAGTTTCGCGGAAAATTTTGGCTGTCTCAACTCATTTTCTGAACAACCTTTTGTAGGGAACTAAGAATTATCAAGAGGATGGTCCGTCCGACATATTTTTGAAAAAAGACTCTGTGCAAATTTGAGTCGTTAGTTCTAAAATGGGATAGTTCGGGGAAAAGCGCGATAGAGATGGACGTAAGTCGGCGGACAAATTTTTCCACCATTCAACCATCGCAATATGTTGATCACAAAGTTAATACTTTTTGTGGTCGAAGATGATCCCTTCTATGCGTTGCAAACTTCTAGAAAATTATTTAATACACTTTGAAGAAAAAACAATCGCTATATCTCTGCATCCCACAATGGTAAAATTCTGAAAAAGCTATAAAATTTAAAAACAACGGTTTTAACGTCTTATAAAAATTAAAATTTTTGGAGACTATGAAAATAGTTCGCCCACTTCAGAAATAATTACCCATGTATAGATTTAATTCGTTGTTTTTCGGAATAACAAAATTATTGAGGCAAAAACCAGCAGCGCAGCAGTGCGCAGTTATTTGATTTTTTCCCCTTATATACAAAAATCAAAAGTGCAGACATTTTGTTATTAAATGAAAAAACTTTTGGGCGAAAATCAAAGACGTAAATTAATGAAATTACCAATGAAAAATGTTACATTTACCAACTTTTTTTTGTGTAGAGATAGTTGGCAATATGTATCGATTTGTCGAAATGATACAGATCGGATGAGCTGTTTTCAAGTTATGAACAAAAAATACCAGTGAACCCAGAGTATATTATAATCGGGCTTGACCGACTTTTTCACTTGTTTCTGATATATCGTTTATAAAAACATCGATAATCGCCTAATCGGCAATGCGATATTTGTTATCAGCGGGCCAATTTACTTTAGAAAAAGTTTGCTTGGGGGAAAATCGACTTTCATTTTGTCGAGCAGAAATTTTCATAAAGATAGGATAATAAATAGCGGAGTTATACTTTGCATTTATTATATCACATACTTGATTTGATTTATTCGTTTTAAATCCCAGAGCTACAGGCTACAACTTATATTTAATGCAGCAGTCACATTGACATATAACATGTAAGTTTGTTTTGACTTAGGACTAACAATTGAAAGCATGCAATGCTAATTAACATATGGAAGGGTTGTTGAACAATTTCTCCCCCTCAGTAACAAGTGTAAATTGAAGTCCGGCAGAGACGACTGTGCCGTTTTCTGTGTCGAAGTTGTTGAATTTTTAGGTGATGTATGTTTCAAAAGAAATAAAGTAAACTTAGAGACTTTCAACATTTTGTTAAGCATTTAATTTTCAACCACTTGTTGTGACAGTATTTATGATAAGCGAAAAATATGTATTTCGCGACTGTAGGACAATGTGTAATTTTGATCATTTATAAAGAATCAAAGTGGATTAATATACCACAGCTGTCACTTACTTAGCCCAACAGGTCAATGAAGATTCGGAGTACTAATTAAAATTTAATTTTAATGGTAAAGCCTTCCTAGTGCATATATTTATATTGCTTGATTGAGTTAATACAACTCCCTTGTGGTTTTAACATTGGCTTGCCACTCGCATTTGCCGCTTACACACTTATGTTTATGTTTACAATAGATACTCGTACATAAGAAGTAGTTTTATACTTTATGACAGTCGAATGTTTGCGTTTGTGCTCATCCCGATGAGCCGTCCATAAATCGTTACATCATAAGCTCTCTCTCTCTCTAGTGTGTAAGTCCACCCGAACCAGTTCTGAATGCTGGTAAAATATTCAAAGCATTACCAAACACTAGCGACTATTCCGGAATGTGTGGGCGTCGTTTTGTGTGTATGTTTGTGGGTGATGTGTATTTATATCTTTGGCTGCCGTCAGAATTATATGTTAGCTTTCATTTATGCAAACAACATGTGCATGGGAGTGTGAGTGCGTGCACCGTCAATAACAGTAAATTTTTATAGGCAACACTTTGACTTTGGCTACTGGCCATCCCGACTCCGCCTCCAGAGCTGCTGTTTTGTTGGGCATTTAATAATTTAACCACGACTATTTAGTTTCCATTTCCGCAAAATGCTTTCGTGTTAACGCCTCGAATGCAATAAATAAGCCGGTGCGGCCACTGCTCACCACATCGAGGACAACCACTCTGGCAATCCCGGCCCACCGTAGTCCATTTACATGTAGAAAGCAAAAACAAATCCCATAATGTTAACTCATAAATATTTCATTTTATTGCTTAACCTCAAACAAGGGTTAACATTCGCCTGAGCAGTGGTGGCGTCAAAAAATGCTACCATAAATTACTGGACGGGTCGAACTCAAAGGACTTGCACGCTCCGCCTAAGCTGGCACGGAGAAGCATAGATCTCAGTTTTTGAATTTAAACCAAACACCCGAAAGATTATTTCGCACATCATTTGCATGATACAGACCGGCGATTTTATAAATGATTTTTTTAAATTGAAAAGGAATGTGTCGCGCATGAATATAGACTGACATTAACCCGCAATTGCTCATTTTAAGTACGGATCCTACTCAAATGATCCTCACTGGAGTTTGAGGTAAGAACGGAATTCCGCTATCAAAGCGAAAGAGCGAAATAAAACCGAGAACAAGTTCGAAACTGGGAGATTATAGTTCTCTCTGACTGAGTGATCAAATTAAACTCTATTAACAAGATAGAATCAATACCGTGTGAGCTGAAGTCTGGATCAAGTCAAGAATTCCGGGATTGAAAAATCCGTACTCAAATAAATCCTCCTCGTACTTGGTCTGAGGAAATCCGGGCTTGATCGCCTTCTGACAGCGTTTGGGATTGATTTAGGTAGGGATTTCTCGGATTTTTTTATTCTAAGAAAGAGAGAGACCCACTTCAACAGTAAATTTTAAAATTAATTAAACAAAAAAAAGTCTCCAACAAAATGGTTCGGCGCGTTAAACTGAAAACAATTAATCCGCATATCACGCGCAAAATCTGTGGTGGATATTTCGTTGATGCCACCACAGTCACCGAGAGTCTGCACCCATTTTGCAAGAGCTGCCTGGTCAATCATTTGGAGGAGAAAAATCCTGCCCCACCTGCGACAACATCATCCATGAATCACATCCCCTGCAATACATTAGCTTCGATCGCACCATGCAGGATATTGTCTTCAAACTGGTACCCAAACTCCAGGAAGATGAATCCCGGCGCGAAAGGGACTTCTACAAGAGTCGCAACATGCCCTGCCCCAAGGATATCACTCCCAACCAAGAGCAGGATGACAACGAGAAGGTGATGGAGGCGCATGCTGAATCTGATTTCCATCGCCTGGACGAGCAGGTCAATGTGTGCCTTGAGTGTATAAGCAATAACTTCAAGAATCTGCAATGACGTTTCATAAGCTGCAGCCCGCAGCTGGTCGCCAAGAAGATTCTCAATGGCATCGAGAAATATCGCGAGATCGACATTCTGTGCAACGAGGAGCTGCTGGGCAAGGATCATACGCTGAAATTTGTTTATGTCACAAGCTGGCGTTTCCGGGATCCACCGTTGCGTTTACAGTTTCGCCCCAGAGTTGAGCTGTAACCCAACTAGTTTTTACAACCAACCTTCCAAAACAAATGATCTATTTTTATTATTTATTGACGGGAAAACAAAAAGATCGTATTTAGGAAACAGAAAATGTGTGTGTCGTCCCGCACTGGAGGTGGAAGGGCAACAGGATTCGAAATGGTCCAACAATATTTAGATTTCCTTACCAAATCTTAAGCTGCCCTCATGCCCTCCAGTGTGTCTCAACCCAAACTATTTATGTACTATTTCACATTAAATGGGACCGTAAATAAGCAAAATTGCCGTATTTACGCGACTGAAAATCCTGAGGAGATTCAAGAAGTGCCTCTTCATGACGAAAATGTCACAGTTTGGTGCGGCGTTAGTGCGAAAACGGTCAAGAAGAAATTGTTTCCGGGCCGTTTGATGTCGAAAAGTGGTGATTTGGACTGGCCTCCGCGTTCGCCCGATTTGACGCCGCCTGACTTCTTCTTGTGGTGATATTTGAAGTCAAAGGTTTACGTTAACAAGCCAAGGACCGTAGAAGAGCTCAAGGACAACATTCGTGAAGAAATAGCCGCTATTCCGGCCGAAATGTTGGCGAAATCGATGGAAAATGCTGCAAAAAGGGCACAATACGCCATCAACGCCAGAGGCGGCCATTTGAGAAATATCATATTCAAAAATTGATGTAAACAAATCTACTTGGAACAAATTAAATGATCAAGATTGCCAACCGCCAAATTTTTTATTTTTTTTTTTTTGATTTTTAAAAAAAAAAACATGGGTCCGTCGAATATGGGCAACCCTGTATGTGTAAAATTTACATCTTTATACATCTTAATTATACCATAAATCTAAATATATAAAAGTCTAGAGTTACCCCTCGTAGGCTTACAAAATCCTCTTCCCCCTTTTGTTTTTTGTTCGTGTGATCCATTGAAATTGCGCTTTTGCTCATGATTTAATAAACTTGTCTCTTCTATTTGCAATATTTAAATGTTCTCTCAATTATTTTTTTATTGTATTTATTATTTTAATGTACAAAATAAACCACACGATTGTAAAAAAAAAAAAAATTATATTTAAAATGATCCAGCTTTAGGATTAAATTGTACTCGAATTTTTGGCTTACTTCAATCTTTTATAAGATGTAATGTATAATTGGCTTAAAAGCCCAAAGCAAAGATTCTTTCAATCTCTTGGCGTGAATGCTTATAATTTTTCGCACAAGAGAGAGAGACCTCTAGTTTAACGCCGAATCCGAACGAAAAAGTTGAAGTAGCTTTTTTATGGCTAGTTACTTCACTTTTCCAAAGAAAATATTAGCTGGTCCGATGCGGGATTGAATCCATGACCTCCGGCACAGCAGGCCAGCACACGCTGCACCGCTGCACAGTGGTTGCTCTTATATGGAGAGAAGCTTACAAGCAACCTGTGAAAGAAATCTGTATTGGTTGCAATTCGAGATATTTCAGCTGCTTTCTCAGATAGTTCCCCAATTGATAACAGTGCGTAGTCGATGACATCTTTGGCGTCTGTATCCTGAAGATATAGTCTGCAATAATGTTGCGCATCAGCCAATTAATTCTTCTTGATGCCAGAAATTTCAGACACTATATCGAGCTTTTTTTCATGAAAGAGTCTTCTCGCCGCGCTTCCGTCATTGGATAGTCGATATTTAACATGAAGCAGATATTCAAAAATCTGATATAGGATTGAAGTGGTGGTATCCAAATTCAAAACGGCTTTCGTGTCCTTTTATTCAAAATTACCCACATATAGCAACAAAACAACAAAAACACTTCACAGAACAAAAGCTTTGCAGAAAATGTGACAACTGCAAAAGAGAAAACACTCACTGAACTTTTGAGAATTACCGCTTAGGGTGCAGCTAGTGTGGACACTTTTTTCATCCTTAAACATGGAACTATTTGGGAGAAAAAGAATTAGGAGGGTCCGAGAGGGCCGCCACAGTTAAGACCTTACATAAAATTGTAAGAAAAATCATTAACTCACATTAAAATTACACATAACTAAAAATGGATTTAACAAAAGGCACACGAAAAATAAAACACATATTATTTATTTAAAATAAGGTTAATATCCCTGCGCTTAAAATGCATAACTCTTTCAATTTTTTTGGACACTATTTGTGATATTTGTTGAATTTTAAAGTCTAGTTAAACAGGCCACTTGCTAAAGAAAAAAATAACGAGTCAACACGTGCTCTGAATTGGTATACTATTTTTAGAAGTTAATGAACAGAAAAATGAGTTAGTAATGCAAACATTATTCAATTTAGAGGTGATACAGCCACTTATTTCCTTACAATTTTGAATTTAATTTTTTTATTATTTTTGGCTGGGCCACATTCGGTCCTACCTTTCCCTAGATACTGGAAATTCCGGATACCTTTTTTTCAATGGCCGCCATTTTGTCAAAAAAAAAATTACATATTTTTTTCGAGGGTCAGAGGGCCGAGGGCCGCCAACACAATAACTTATTTTTAACCCCACTTTGACGTTCGAGACCTTTTTCGTATCGAAGGAGTAAAATTTCGTTTGTTCACTTTAATCTGTTTGTAACATAATAAAAGAAACAGAATTGCAAAAACTCTTTGTATTTAAATACGATTTTTAAAAAAACGAGAAGGCCAAGCAAACTTCGTCTTTGCCGAAGTTTTTATACCCTTGCAAATGTTTTAATACATCAGAGTTTAAGAACGCCAGCATTAAAACAAACTATTTTTCTAAATTTAGTCCACTTTTCGACCGATAGTTCCTATAACAGCCATAGAATATAGTCATCCGATTTTGACCAAAACTTCCAAATCTTTGTATAAGCGCATAATATTAATAATCGCTGAAGAGAGACACGTTTACATTAAAAACAAAAAAATTTTCTCATTAAAACCCATTTTAAAACAAATAGTTTCTATGGCAGCTATAAGATAAGTCATCCGATCCGGTCGGTTCCGACATATTAGCAGTGTGCAAAGTTTTAGCTCGATAGCTTTAAAACTGAGAGACTAGTTTGCGTAGAAACAGACAGACAGACGGACGGACAAAGCTCAATCGACTCAGCTCGGCACCCTGATCAAGAATATATATAGTTTATAGGGTCGGAAATGAATATTTCTATGCGTTGCAAACTTCTGGGCAAAACTATAATACCCTTTGCAAGGGTATAAAAAAGGTCCAAAAAACATACTCGTCATGGAGAATACGTCCTTAACTTTCACTCTTGTATTTATAGTATACAGGCTCTAAAAGAGATTGCGAATGGAGGTGAACGGTTAATTTGCATGGAGTTCGCCGTGCGCCAATGTTGAACAAAAAAGCCCATTACTGGTTCATACAGAAGGACTTACATATGCTTCAACAGAATAGTTTTTCTGACTATGTAGAGAAGTGATTTACAAATGAACCCATGCATTGAACAAAACAATCTGACTTGCAAAATGCAGACAGTTTCTATCAATCCCGCGAGTCTCTCCGCGTGACTTCAGAGATTGGAATATTTATGTTAGTGCAGGCACTTGGACCATTTTGTTGGTACAGTTCGGAAACGACAATTAAGCTGTCAATTGAACATTCTCCCATACCCTCACAATTAATATGGGGACAGCCATTGATTAACACTACCCACCCATCTGCCCAACTGCCCACTTGGCGTGTCAAAAAGTTTTGATTGTAAACACAAATTATCAGGGCACAACTTTCCTGCGTTTACTTCCAGCTGGCAGAGACGGCGGCAGCCCACAAAAGGCGAAAGTCAAAACAGCGCACAATGATGTTACAAATTTTACAAATAACGTAATCGGAAAAGTTGCCAAGTTTCCCTGCTAGTTTTCATATTGCTCCCTCAACCGGCTGCGGCTCACAACTTATTGAAAAAATGCCATTCAATTGCCTTGTTACCAGAACCAGGACAGACCAGAGCAGGCCAGAGTCATGGCCGGTTGCCAGAGTCAGAACTAGAGCCTGGCAGGATTGCCGCTGACTTTGACAGAAGCACTCGGGGGCCTAGACTGTCCCCACACTGGCGGCGGCACTTCAAGTGTTTTTTAACGCGCTCTCCTTTCATTCCGTTTTGTTTTTTTCCTACAGCTCCGGCTGCGAAAAGGAAAGTGCGAAACTGGCACATCGGACGACAACCCCATTCACCCATGGGCCTTCACGGACAGAGATGTGGAACTGATGGTCGTTGGCTGGGTTTGGCGATGTAGTGGAAAAATGCCATAATATTACAACTCCGAGTAAACACAAGAAAACAACAGACTGCGTAAAAGTTTTAAGTGCTTTCGAACATTTTGACAAGTTGACTTTGTGTTGTACAGTTGTTGTTGTTTTTGCTGTGAATGCAACCAATGATGTTCCAAAGTAAACTTATTTTCTTGACATTATCAATGAATATATCGTGCACGATTGGACTTCGTTAGGCATAATGGAAATCTGTTTAGTTTGAATTGGGAACTCCTCCAATAAATTTCCCTTACCCATTGTTATACTCTGTACCAAAGGTACACAGAGTATATTGAGTTTGTGCATAATTATGTAACAGCCAGAAGAAATCATCTCCGACCCTATAAAAGAAGTATATTCGGGATCAGCATCAACAGCCGAGTCTGTCTTTCCGTATAAACGAAGAGGTCTCAGAGATGGTAGGAGGTAGAGCATTCGCAACTCAGGAACGTATATTTCTGTGAGTTCGAAAGTATATTCACTTCAAACAGTTAAGTTTATTATACCCTTGGAGAGGGTATATTAAAATTGTCCGGATGTTTGTAACGCACAGAAGGAAACATCTCCGCCCACATAAAGTATATATATTCTTGATCAGCATGACGAGCTGAGTTGATATAGCCATGTCCGTCTGTCCGTCCGTCTGTCCGTCTGTCCGTCTGTTTCTATGCTATCTCCTCCGTCAGTTTTCAAGCTATCTCAACCAAACTTTGCACGAAGTCTTTTGGTATAAATACGCTGCACATTTGTCGGAACCGGCCGGATCGGATAACTATAGCATATAGCTGCCATAGGAACGATCGGTTGAAAAAGTAGTTTTAGTGGGAAAAACTTTTTGGTTTTCAATGCAATCGCTCCCAACCCCCGTATTTATAAGTTTTCTATGATTTCACATAATTTCACCGAGATTTATCAAAATCGGACAACTATATAGTATAGCTGCCATACAAAAGATAGGTCTGAAAAAAGTCTTAGTAAGAAAAACTTTTTTGTTTTCAATGCTATCGCTCCCACGTTAAGATCTATATTATATACTACCACACAATTTTGTCAAGTTTGATTTAAATCGGATGACTATAGCATATAGCTGCCATAGGAACGATCGGTCCAAAATGTAGTTCTAGTGAGAAAAACTTTTTTGATGAATATATCGTATAGCCATTCAAAAAACTGGCAGCATATATCATGCTCCAAGGGTATATAAACTTCGGTACAGCCGAAGTTAGCTTCCCTCTATTTTTATACACTTGAAAAGTGTATTATAATTTTGCCCAGAAGTTTGCAACGCATAGAAGGAATCATCTCCGACCACATAAAGTATATATATTCTTGATCAGCATGACGAGCTGAGTCGATTAAGCTTTGTCCGACCGTCTGTCCGTCCGTCCGTCTGTCCGTCTGTCTGTTTCTACGCGAACTAGTCCCTCAGTTTTGGAGCTATCGAGCTGAAACTTTGCACAGAGTCTTCTTTTTACTGCACGCTGCTAATATGTCGGAACCGACCGGATCGGATGACTACTTCTTGTAGCTGCCATACAAATGTTCGTTTGGGAAATGGATTTTAGTAAGAAAAACTGGTTTGTTCTCAATATTACTGCTCTTAAACACGGTCATGGGTAATATGGAATGTTTTTAAGCTGATCTGCGAACTTTGGTCGAAGTCGCTAACCGTTGAGACAATCTATTTCAAGTGTATCAAAACTTCGGAACAGACGAAGTTAGCTTTGCCTTTCTCGTTTTATTATAATACAGGGTTGCCCATATTCGACGGACCCATCTGGCAACGCCATAACTTTTGACAGAGATGTCAGATCGCTTAATGACATACCGCGTTTGAAGCGTCAGTCCAAGCATTTTTATCATGGAACAATACACTCCACGCGAGCGCTCTGAAATAGTTGTTTACATTTAACAGAACAAGTCAATTGTGAAAACTCAACGTGCTTTTAAAAAATTAAAAATCAAGCCCATTTGACATTGAATGGGACCGTAAATAAGCAAAATTGCCGTATTTACGCCACTGAAAATCCTGAGGAGATTCAAGAAGTGCCTCTTCATGACGAAAAAGTCACAGTTTGGTGCGGCGTTAGTGCGAAAACGGTCATTGGGCCGTTTTTCTTCCAAAATGAAAATGGCCATGCTGTTACCATCAACCAGGAGCGTTATCGCGACATGATCACCAAATTTGTGATGCCAATTATTCGTCGAAAGCGTATGAGGCAGTTCTAGTTTCAACAAGACGGCGCTCCACCGCACACAAGTCGCATAACAATCGATTTTCTGAAGAAATTGTTTCCGGGCCGTTTGATGTCGAAAAGTGGTGATTTGGACTGGCCACCGCGTTCGCCCGATTTGACGCCGCCTGACTTCTTCTTGTGGGGATATTTGAAGTCAAAGGTTTACGTTAACAAGCCAAGGACCGTAGAAGAGCTCAAGGACAACATTCGTGAAGAAATAGCCGCTATTCCGGCCGAAATGTTGGCGAAATCGATGGAAAATGCTGCAAAAAGGGCACAATACGCCATCAACGCCAGAGGCGGCCATTTGAGAGATATCATATTCAAAAATTGATGTAAACAAATCTACTTGGAACAAATTAAATGATCAAGATTGCCAACCGCCAAATTTTTATTTTTTTCTTTGATTTTAAAAAAAAACCGCGTTGCAGTCGAGTAGCCCGACTTCAATATACCCTGTACAATTGACAACGAGAGCGTAAGTTGAAGTCGGCTCTAACCGACTTCGATAAACCCGTTACTCATGAAAAAACATGTTTAACAGTTCTCCTGCTTTCCTTAGGGTGACCATCCGAAAAGTATGCAACATTTTTTTAGGGTGGGTGGGGTTGTAGCGGGGGGGCTTGGTTCGCATTTTTGCTCATAACTTCTGAACCGTTCATCCGATTTTTATCATTTCTTCGGCAAATCGATTCATTTTGCTAATTACTAACTATCTCTTAAAAGTACAAATCGTCTATCTTCAAAACTGTGGGAGATATAACGTTTTTTCCAAATTGCGGGGGCGGGAGGGCGTGGCCAAAATTTGAAACAAACTTGATCAGCGTACAGATAAAGAAGCATTTGTCCCATACATGTCAAACCTCTATCTTTTACCATCTCTGAGATCGACGCGTTCATACAGACAGACGGACGGACGGACAGACGGACAGACGGACATGAAAATAAATAAAAATAATTTAATTTTATTAGCTGTCAATTTTAAATGTCGATTTGTAAGTGTTTTTTAAGTCTTACGTTAAACTGAGGGGTCCTTCTAACAGCTTTGAGGTTGTGAGGTAAAACGTTCTACAGACGAATAGCATTTACAAAGAACTGTCTCTCCGAGCACTGCATTTTAGTTCTCGGACAAATAAAATTATTGGTTCTTTAAGAGAGTGGCGGTCTTAGTTTTTGAAATAAATAAGACGGTTCCTGAGAATTTATGATTTTATGGAGGAATGTAAGAGTCCTGAGATCAATCCACGCCGTGATGATGAGGTCAAATATCTTGTAAGCCAGATGTGATATACGTTCCATACGCCCAACATTAAACACATATCTAGCAATGGAATTGAATGCCACCATTAATTTACGCATGTCTCTCGAGTCGCAGTGTCCAAAAATTTCTACACCATAAAATAGGGTGGGTACCAAAAACATTTTAGCAATAAGCAGCTTGATGTTAATAGGCAGGATCAACTGTGACACTGAGAGCTGCCGTAGCAGCCCATAAGTCCGACCAGTTGCTGTTGAAATATGCTTGCTCCACGACAAAGTGTTATTAAACGTCAATCCTATATTTACTCCCTGTTCCACGTATTGAATGGGCGTGTTATTAAGAAACAATTTTGACAACAGACTTGTATCAACAGGTTTTTTGTGGATAACAATGCATTTTGATTTTAATGGATTCAAACCCAAACCATTCTCTTTTGCCCAGTGGTTAATTTTATCGAGTACATCATTAGAAACTAATACACAGTCCTCAATCTGGGACAGAGAGCGACTAACATATATTTGGACGTCATCTGCGTACAGATGAGCTTCACAATTAGACAGAACATTCGGTAAGTCATTTACATAGACAGAAAACAATAGCGGTCCTAAAACTGATCCTTGCGGTACACCACGAGTCAATGAAGTAAAATTAGAGGTACTTGAACCTGAAATTAGATCGAAATAGGCCTGAACCCAAAACAATCTAGGGTTGTGTAATAACACAGTGTTACAGCGAACATTTATTTTCGGAATGACCCAGAACATACGCTGTAGAGCAGGTCGAGTCAGTGTTACCCCCTGGCCGACATGGAATATATTAAATACTATACTTAGAAGGAAGCATCTAAGGACAAATTAGTAAATTTGACCCTACTTAACAACAATTTTGAAAAAAATGTCAACGATAGACCGCGAATTATAAAGAACTATTATACATTTAAATCGAGGCGGTCATCAAAGGTTTTTTTTTAAATTAATTTTTAAAATTTCCGGTTTTGTTCTACAAATATGTGAATTCTTTTCGTCAAATGTCAAATAACTCAGAACGTATTAAAATTTGTGTGCGATGAATGACGTGCACAACATTATATGATTTGAAATTATGTTATACTTTAAGGTAAAATTTTAAAATTAGCTTCACACATCTCGCAAAGTTTTTCAGAGATTATTAATTTAGGGCCCTGCAAAATAAGGCCCCAATGAAATGAGGCCCCAAAAATAAAATGAAATAAGGCCCCAACAATTTATATAGAAAACAAAAACCACTATTTATACCCTGTTCTCATTAAAAATGGGAAAAAGGGGATCGTGAAGTTGTGCAAATGTATGCAACAGCCAGAAGAAAGCACCTCCGACCCCATAAAGTATATATATTCTTGATCAGCATCAACAGCCGAGTCGATTTAGCCATGTCCGTCTGTCCGTCTGTTTGTCTGTCTGTCTGTATGAACGCGTCGATCTCAGAGACTGTAACCGATAGAGCCACAATTTTTGGCATGTATGTAGGTGTATACTGTACCCACATCGAGTTTGTTTCAGATTTAGAAAATTCTTCATCCTCCATCTTTAACCAATGTCTTTCTTGTATAAACGGGTGGATCTCGCTATAAGAGTGGAGCACAAATTTTTGCAGTATGTAGGTGTATACTGTACCCAGATCAAGTTTGCTCCAGATTTGGCAAATTCCTCCTACTCCTTCTTCTAACCGCGAAAAACTGTCAGAGCTACTAGTGACTTACTACATATTCAGTAAGGCCCAATATCTGTTTATTCTGTATACCACTATAAGATCCGAGCAAAAACACCGAAGATATGCAAGTGCGCCTCACCATTTATTTAAATAAATCTTAAAAAAAAGGAGTTCAAAACAATAGGAACCACATTACTTGGAACAGGGTATTTTGCTGTCGGGGCACTCGAACGCAACACTCTTACTTGTTTTTGATCAAATTTGGGGTGTTATTTCCTTTTTTAGGGCATTATTTCCTAAATAAAATTTCAAAATGAAATAAGTCCTCAAAAGAAGCCATGAAATAAGACCGCAAAACTAATTTTTGGGTTAATAAATTCAAATTCAAATTAAATGCTAGACTCAACTAGCCCAACAATATGTACTCGGTCCCGTGAAAAGAATCTGCAGATTGTTTTTTTTAACACTGTGTAATTGATGCTTTTAAACTGTTTTGTGAAAATACCCTTTTTCAGAGATTTGAAGCAAATCTGTTGATTTGCCGAATTTAGATCAACAATCAGCTCGATTTGTGACAATCGCACTCGTTTTCGATATTGGGATATTCCCAGATCAATTTTTTTTCAGATTTGGAAAATTAATTGAAGTGAAGAGTATCCAATTTCTGGATTGCCAAAACTCAACCATAGCATAAAAGTCAAAAGTTGGGCAGCACCTACTCGTACTTCTGACGGCAGTAAGAGCGCAAATATGTTACCAACGAACATTGAACTGCCAAACATGCCATGCCCATCTACCCTCTCCCTCCTCGACAGCCACAATCCAACCTTCGACTCACGTCAGCAACAGTTGCTGCATTTGGGTAAACAGACGCGAAATTTGTGTGAAATGGCTTCCTATGGGAATGTTTACATCTGGAATGAATTTGCGAACTCTGACAGTTGCTCGCGTTGTGTGTCAGTCAACGAGTCAGCGTCAGTGTCAGGCGGGCAGGTGGAAGGACAGGCAGTCAGACAGGCTTTAAACTGGTGGGGGCGGGCTACTTCCGGCCGTTAGTCACGTTTATTTAATCGGGAACCCTTCGGCAAGTTGAAGTGTGCTATTAATTTAAAACCTGTCAATTTCTTCGATTTCCCTTGAGCTGCTGATATATGTACCGAAGCAACCGAAAATATGTCAGAATTTCGGGCCAATGTCAAAAAAAAGTGTCAGCTCCAACGCAGGATCTTATCCCGTGTGAAATCCATTAGGCGGGCGCATTGACACTCCAGCCTTTCAGCTGGAGCCACCGATAGTTATCCATGGCCTTCAGCCGTTCAAATTTCCATTAAAGTGAAATGGAATAATACGGCAACTCATCCTGTCGGTAAACGAGTGCCTCATAACCGTAACCATCAACATAATGATGGGCATAACCATAAGCCAATTCACTCCTCCGCGCCTTCCCCCACGCTATTGGACAAGGGGCTACCAATTGCCACTGGCAGTTGGATATTAACCGGCCACAAAAACTGCTACTCGCTTGCTTCACGATTGACAGGCGTTCTTTGCAGCAGTTGCAACCTGCTGACACTGCTTTCCATCCATGTCGAATGTTATTTTCCTGCACGATTTGGCCCACGGGAGGAGGTGCTTAGGTGGAGCTGTATGTTGTATTCGATCTAATTTATTTATTTGCCGTTGATTTTACGGCCCTGCGGTTCATAACTAGACCACAGATTGTGTGTGTGGGTTGTTAATCAGAATTGTAATCAAGGGCACTCTGATTGGATGAAATACACAATTATGAAATTACTCATATTTCTGGATTCTGCGGCTGCAACAACTATATGTCATTAAAAATAGAAAAATAACAATCATTCGCTCGTGCAAAATGTGTTTTATTTTTAATATAATAAAATTAGCAATGCAATTGCCGTAATTTCCTTTCTATTATTTCTTATTTCTTATTGAGTATGGAACATATTCTTCTTCTTATATTTGCAGGTAGAGGTGTTTAGTTTATTTGCAATTTGTGTATATCTTTCTTTTCGGTGAGATTTTTAACATCAATTATTTTAGTGTTGTTGCTTTTTTATATATTATTCATTAATCATCGATGCTGTCTTCTTTTATTGCAGGATTGGCTTTCACCTTATTATAAAGCTGGCTTAATAATTCCACCGGGATGATTATTATACCCTTGCAAAAGGGTATTATAATTTTGCCCAGAAGTTTGCAACTCATAGAAATATTTATATCCGACCCTATAAACTATTTATATTCTTGATCAGGGCGACGAGCTGAGTCTCTCAGCTTTTAAGCTATCGAGCTGAAACTTTGCACAGAGTCTTATTTTTATTGCACACTGTTAATATGTCGGAGCTAAGGTTGTCGAACGATATTTTTATACTCTGTACCGAAGGTACATAGAGTATATTAAGTTTGTGCAAAAGTATGTAACAGGAAGAAGGAATCATTTCTGACCCTATAAAGTATATATATTCTCGATCAGCATCAACAGCCGAGTCGATATAGCCATGTCCGTCCGTCCGTTTGTCCGTCCGTATGAACAAGCAGATCTCAGAGATGATAAGAGATAGAGGTTTGACATGTATGGGTCAAATGCTTCTTATACTGGCAGGCAGATCAAGTTTATTTTCAATTTTTGCCACGCCCCCTCCCGCCCCCGGGATGAAATGATTAAGATCGGATGAGCGGTTCTCAAGTTATGAGAAAAAAGTGTAATGAAAACGCCTCCCACGCACACTCAAACAACACCGCATTGCATGCATCAAAGAGAGAGAGAGAGAGAGAGAGAAAGAGAGAGAGAGGGAGAGAGAGAGAGAGAAAAATTTAGAGATGAGCGCAGTGGCAACGACGCATTCAGCATATACACCGGGTACAGAGTATGTTATAGTTGGGCTTGACCGACTTTCTCACTTGTTTCGATATTTTTTGTTGGGTATTTTTGTTAGTTTCGGTAATAAGAAGGGAGGTTTTTTCGAGTGCATTGTCTTTGATATCAAAAGTATTACTGATATTTCTAACATCCAAGAGAATGCCCTTCTAAAAACTTCCTTCTTGTGGCCAAATCAAAAAATATATCGTCAAAAATGTCGTCAACGATTTTTCGACGATATTTTAGTGAATATTATTTATGAAAAACAATTTCGGTCAAATGACCACCACTGGTTTCTTGGCAATGTTTTCGGTCGAACGCACCGGAAAAGTACGTTCACGGATTGGTTTATCCACCAACATTCCAGTTTCACGAACTTGCTTCACGAAATGATCCAAAAATTGATTTTTTTTTGTTAAATGTTTTGATCGAATTTCGCACAATTTGAGTCGAGCACTCACCACTTTGGAAATATGTTTTTTATATTTCCCAACTTTCTTCAAGAGAAAGCTACACATTTCATTAATGTTGAATAAAACGCATGGTGCAAGTGACTAGCTCCTCTGCTAGAAGCTCAATGTGTATTAAGATATTGGTTTTTCCTTTTTATACATTTTTGGTTTTACCTCTAGCAGCGTAATGCTTCTCGCCAACAACCTTACTACTTAAGGTTGCTTAGTTTTTATTATAAGTTTATTATTATTTGTTGTTGGGGAAGTGGTGCACCGCGACCAATATTGGTCTATTGTGCCCCCTACTGAGTTTACAGCTCCTAGCAGCCCTATTTCCTGTTACAAAAGCCCAATTTTTGTGGGCTCCAATATTGCTTGGGTGTAGAATGTGTTTTCCCAAAATCTGCTGAGTCTGCGCCTCGCTAGGGCGTCGCAATGTGCTAGTATATGTTCAGAGGACTCCTCCTTCTCTTCACAGTATCTGCAAAGTGGGTGTTTGTTATTCCCAGCTTATACATGTGGCTCCGCTCGTGAAACCGTATAGAGCCCTGTCCAGAGTCTGAGGGCATTCTTTCCTTGTTGGATTAACTTTTGGAACCTTTTGAGGTTGTGGTTCACTAATGTCTTTAGCTTGTCTCATTCCTTTGGTGTTTACCCAGGAGGCTGTTCTAAGCGTATTCTCGTCCATTCTTAGGAGTCCTTTTATTGTGTGTTGGCCTATACGCTGTGGGGCTCTGGCCTACCCTTGCGGTGGCTGCACCCTTGCGTGCCAGTTCGTCGGTGACAATTCGTTTCCAGGGATGTTGTTGTCTCGGTATCCATCGTAGGGTCAGGTTGTTCCTGCTGCCTAGTTGGTCTAGTTTGTTCTTTGTCTCTAAGATTAGCTTAGAGGTGAACTTATTACTGCTGAGCGCTTTAAGCGCTGCTTGGCTACGGAGAGGATAGCTATTTCTTATTATGGTAGTGCTTTTCCATATTACGCGCGCAACGGGAGATGGCACATACTCGCTTGAAATATGCTTGGAGTTCTCCCTTGGTTCAGATATTTTGTTCCGGTCCCGCTACCTGTTGCTTTTATATGTTTCTTCTAGTGAGATCCATTCTCTCTTATTACTTGGTGACGTAGCCGAGTAATTGCACCATTCGTCCTGGGTTGGAGGATCAGTGATTCTTCCAGCTTTCTTTCAGAGTCTCTGGGCTTACTATGTGGGTTCTTACCCACTCCTCTGCTGTTAATCTAAGCGGTTGCTTTTCTTCGGGCGATGGTATGGTGGAGCGGTGTTAGCTCCATCAGAACCTCGATTGCTGCCGCTGTCGGACGGTAAGCGGCTCCGTCTGCTCGCCGCCTTTGCCCCCCACACAACAGCTCCATAGGTGAGCCGGCCACACCATGAGGGTATAGCCATCGGAGTATGTGTGGTGCCATGCCCCACGATTTTCCGGCTATGCTCCTGCATGTGAATAGTGCTCTAGTGCACTTGCTGAGTGTATACTCTAAGTGCTTGTCAGTCTCAGCCTGTTGTCAAAGAACAACGTGAGGTATTTTGACTTCTTTCTGGTGTAATGGGGAAGCCGGATAGGCGTATTTTGGCCTCCATTCTGCTTAGCTTGTATTTTCTAGTGAACGGTACTATGATGGTTTTTTGCAGGGTTTAGGTTGAGCCCCACCTTCTTGCACCAGTCAGACGTCACTTTCAGTCCCCTCTGGACTATGTCACATAGGTTTCTTCATACTTTCCTCTCGCAAGGATGACAATGACAAATCAGCATTGGCTGTTATGCCCAGGGAGGCAAGTTTCTCTAGGAGCTCATCCACCAGTGGAGTCCCCAACAGTGGGGAGAGAACTCCCCCTGAGGGCACCCTCTAGTTATGGTTACTGTGATGGTTTCTTCATCTGCCACTGGCGGGGCCTCTCTCGCATCGTAGAAGTGAATCTACCCATCGGCCTACTGTGGGGTTTACTCCCTCTTCTGATTAGAGCATTCTTGACAGCACTATGGGGATGTGTTGTCGAATGCTCCCTCAATGTCAGGAAGGCGCATAGAGCCACTTCCTTGTCTTCCATTGTTTTTCTCGAGCATCTTCCCGAGTTGATATAATGCCGTGTCGGTTGAACGGCCTGCTCTGTCACGCGTGCTGTGTTGGTTGAAGGGGTGTCTCCTTCAGCAGCGTACTTCTGCTGTTGTCCACTAGCTTTAGAATCGTTTTCAGTAAAAACGATGTCTAGCTAATGGGTCTGAAAGGACTTGGGGTTAGTTATATCTTTCTTCCCTGCCTTGGGGATGAAGACTACCCTTGCTCTGCGCCAGGCACGTGGTATATACCCAGTTGCCAGACTGCTAGTGATGACCTTCCTGAGGGTGGGTAGGAGTATGTCCTTTCCTTCCCTGCAGGAATGCTGGATAAATGCTATCCGGTCCAGGAGATTTGAAGGGTTGGAATGTTCCAATTGCCCATTCAAGTCTACCTGCGGACACAATTTTCTTGGCTTCTGCTCCGTTTTCGGAGGCTACGAGGGTGGTAGTAGTGCTCTTGGTCGACGCACTCTTCCACGGAAATGCTTCCCGGGAAGTGGGTGTCTAGCAAGAGACGTACTCTCTCTTCGCTACTCACTGTATAGGTATTATCCTTTTGAGCGAGGTGTTTACCATCCGGGCTCTTCTTGGCCAGAACTCTATGTAATCTCGCTCCCTCCTTTGTGTCTTCTATAGACTCGCAAGAATTTCCTGTAATTCTTTTCTTTTGGCTTTCTAATCTCACTATTGTATAGCGTCAGGGATTGCTTGTATTTATGCCAGTCCTGATTCTTTTTGGCTTCATTAAAAAGAATTCGGGTCTTCTTCCTGAGTTTCTCCAAGGTAGAATTCCACCAAGGAGCATCACTTTCTTTTCTCGATTTGCTTAGAGGACAGTTCTCCTCGTACGCATCGATTATGCTTTTATTTAGTTCGTCGACTAAAAAATTTCTAGTTCTAGGGGGTGTTTCGGTAACCGAATCCTAGGCATATTGTTTCCTAGCGTGGAGTTGAAGCCTCCCCAATTTGTTTTGCGGGGGTTCCTGGTAGGTATATTCTGCTGCGTGCTCGCTTCTAATCTAAATTGGATCATTCTATGGTCTGACATAGATTCCTCTAGTGAGACCTGCCAATCCTTTACGAAAGGTTTAATTGACTTGCTGCAGAAGGTGAGGTCAAGGGACTTCCTCCCTTACCCGAGTTACAAAAAGTTGGGACAGATCCTACATTACATATTTCCAAGTCGAGTCCAGGATATAAATGGATATAATATAAACTTATTATAAGTTTGTAATTTCTATTTTAATGCGCCACGGCGTGAGGCGACCGCAGAAAGCGGTCCTTAAATGCTCTGTTCAAATATCTGTGAACATATTGCAAAGGGCAAATAAACTGTATTTTTATATTACACTAGCAATTAACCCGACGCTCTTCGCTGCGCCTTCAACAGTATAAAACCAAACAATATTGGATATAATAATTCCAAGTAGAACCCAGAAATCGAACTTTGCTGATGGGTTTTCCCTCCAACTCCCACCCCCATCCCACCCACTCTACACCCAATTCCCACCCACCTGATTCCCCCATCTGCTCATCACCCTCATCCCACCCACATCCCATTCACTTCCTAGAGGGTATCCCGGCGTAATATCCAACATCGGAAAATGAAAACACAAATGAATTCTCATTTTGACCTTACAAACCGAGTTTCAAGTCCATCGGATAAAAATTAGTTATTTTGAACGTAGAATTTTCCAGGCGTTAAAACCCTGGGGGGTGGATTTTCCGACATTGAAAAATCACATTTTTAATTATTTCGTATTCTGTCCTTACAAACCGAGTTTCAAGCCAATCGGATATATTTTTTTCATGCAGAATTTTCCGGGAATTTTCCGACCGTCAGATCAAATTTTCCAACTTCAGAAAATCACATTTGAATTTATTTCAAATTCTGTCAGAGCAAACCGAGTTTCAAGCCAATCAGATGAAAAATAGTTTTTTTTTCATGAAAAAATTTTCCGACCAATGCACAGTGGTTTCTGCCATAGGCCAAAAATAAAAAAATCAAAGTCAGAAATTTGACTTTGTAAGTGTCATCTCTTACTTATAAATGACCAAGCTTTTTATATTGTGTAGTTGGTTTTGTTTCATTTTAACAGTACTCTATAAGAATAGCTTCAAAAGAAAGAGCATGAAATTCATTGGTTACTGAAAAGTGAGCAGCTTGAGATCCAACTAAAACTTAAAAAATAATAAAACTAATATTAAGAAAAATGAAATTGAATATTATAAATAAAGGTATTAACTTAATTTTTAAATAATTTAAATTTTCATAATTTGTTTTTATACCCTTGGAGAGGGTATATTAAAATTGTCCGGATGTTTGTAACGCACAGAAGGAAGCATCTCCGACCACATAAAGTATATATATTCTTGATCAGCGTGACGAGCTGAGTTGATAAAGCCATGTCCGTCTGTCCGTCTGTCCGTCTGTCCGTCCGTCCGTCTGTCCGTCTATCCGTCCGTCTGTTTCTATGCTATCTCCTCCGTCAGTTTGAAAGCTATCGTAACCAAACTTTGCATGAAGTCTTTTGGTACAAATACGCTGCACATTTGTCGGAAACGGCCGGATCGGATGACTATAGCATATAGCTGCCATAGGAACGATCGGTTGAAAAAGTAGTTTTAGTTAGAAAAACTTTTTTGTTTTCAATGCTATCGCTACCAAACCTCGTATTTATAAGTTTTTTATGTTTTCACATAATTTCAGCAAGTTTTATGCAAATCGGGCAACTATATAGTATAGCTGCCGTACAAAAGATAGATCTGAAAAAAGTTTTAGTATGAAAAACTTTTTTTGTTTTCAATGCTATCGCTCCCACACTCGTTACTGATCAATATGATATGCTAACACATAATTCTGTCAAGTCTGATCCAAATCCGATGACTATAGCATATAGCTGCCATAGGAATGATCGGTCGAAAAAATAGTTTTAGTGAGAAAAACTCTATTGTTTTCAATGGTAGCGTGTTTGTACATTTCAGCTATAAATATTATCTGTCTCAACACAATTTTAAAGAGTTTGATCAAAATCGGATGAATATATCGTATAGCTGCCATATAAAGAACTTGCATAAATATATCGTGCTCCAAGGGTATATAAACTTCGGTCGAGCCGAAGTTAGCTTTCCTCTATTTTTTTTTTTTCATTTTAAAAAAATTTATTTTTCGTCAGTGATTTTCTTAAGTGTGCCATTGTCCATGTGATATAATTTCAGCTGAGGTAAAAGTAGTGATCCCCCCGAGCCCCCTAATTTGACTTATTAGGTAATATTAGTCAATCTTTGAAGATCCTAAATTACAAAACTTTAGCTGCCACAAAGTGCCGGAAAGTTCTATTGTATTATGTCCCAAAGTCTAAGTACGTTTTTGTTTTTATTTGCTACTGCTTTGTGCGGGGTTGCTGTTATTTGCAGTGCTTTGTTGTTGTTGTGTTTGGTTATTTTTTGTGTGCTCTGTTCAAGCACAAGTCAGTTCAACTAAAACCAGTATTTGATATACTTTTAAAGCTGAGATTGCGGCGATATAAAGTGTGATTTATGAAATATTTGGTTTTTTTTTAGGTTTTATTAATTAATTAAGTTTTTAAATTTTGTTTTATTTTATGTTAAGTGCTTTTAATACAGAAACAAAACTAACATAACAAAACAAAATAAACAAAAATTGAAACACAAATAAAAACTTTTGAAATAACTTTTATCTTACACTTGGTAAAATTGTATGGTAGGGGTGGGAGAGTGAGGGTTAAGCCACGCCCATTTTATCAAATCTAACATCCAACGGTTTTATAAAGCCGTAAACAAAGTTTCAAGTCGAAATATCTACTAAAAGTATTTTTGGCCGCAGTCTCCATACAAGCTGGCCCACTGTGCAATGGGTAAAATTTTCCAACATCGAAAAATTACATTTAAAACTATTTCGTATTCGGGCTTACAAACCGAGTTTGAAGCCAATCGGATGAAAAATAATTATTTTGCATGCAGAATTTTCTGGGAATTTTTTTCGACCATTGAGTCAAATTTTTATACCCGTTTCTCGTAGAGTAAAAAGGGTATACTAAAGTCGTGCAAATGTATGTAACAGGCAGAAGGAATCGTTTCCGACCATATAAAGTATATATATTCTTGATCAGCATCAACAGCCGAGTCGATTTAGCCTTGTCCGTCTGTCCGTCCGTCCGTCCGTCCGTCTGTCTGTCTGTATGAACACCTAGATCTCAGAGATGGTAAGAGATAGAGGTTTGACATGTATGGGACAAATGCTTCTTTTGTCTGCACGCAGATCAAGTTTGTTTCAAATTTTGGCCACGCCCCCTCCCGCCCCCGCAATTTGGAAAATAGTTATATCTCCTACAGTTTTAAAGATACAGGATTCGTATCTTCTAGAGATAGTTAGTAATTAGCAAAATGAATCGATTTGCCGAAAGAATGATAAAGATCGGATAAACGGTTCTCAAGTTATAAGCAAAAAAGTGAACCAAGCCTTCCCCGCTACCACCCTAAAAAATGTTGCATACTTTTTGGATGGTCACTCTAGGAACGCGGGAACACTGTTAAACATGTTTTTTCATGAGTAACGGGTATATCGAAGTCGGTTAGAGCCGACTTTAACTTGCGCTCTCGTTAATATAATATTCTTTATATCCATAAGCCCCTTCTCACAGGCATCATTTCTTATCATTTTCATTTCTTAAAACATTGGCGCCCATGCCCATTCCGCGAGCCATGTATTTGTTGTGTAACGCAAAGGAAAGCTTGCGCGTATAGGTGCCACGCACACAAAGCAAAAACAAATTCATAAGCGGGCTCTGTGTTTTGTTGTTGTCGCGTTCAGACCTGCTACAACAGCATCATATGTGTCTCTCTTATCTCTCTCCGATGTCTCTCGCAAACACGAACGCAACAACAAAGTTGCTTATGAGAACGGCCGAACGTCTTTCGCTATCCACGGCGGCACGAGCCGAACTCATGCGGAGGCTTGTGACACGAGATAAAATCCGTTTTCATTCGCTCCCTGGTGTTTAATGAAATACGGTCGAGGCAGGTCTGCGTACCAACGACCACACACACACAAACAAAAATCGGCTTTCTCTTTCTATATCGTATTGTTGTTTTTGCTTGAAATATATTTTGTGCATTTGTATTGGTTTTAAGCTCATTCTGTGCACACCTGTCTTAATTATTGTTTTTAAAAATACCAAATTCCTTCGACAATGACAGAACTTCGAGAGATTTCATTTTCTTATTAGAAAAGCTAGTTAGAGCACACGCAAAGTTTTTGAAATTGTGTGTAACAAAAAAAAAAAAAAGTTGTCATTAGTTTTGGGCAAACAGCTCATTCAGTTTTGGTGATAGCTTCTTTTTCTTCTTGATTGGCCCGGTGTTTGCATCACAACCGTTCGACGGTCTCGGCCGCTGCAACCAACGTCCGCCAGTCGCTTCTGCTCCGTGCGAGCTGGCACCAGTTTTTCACGCCAAGCTTGGAAATATCTTTCCGCACCTGGTCGTCCCACCTTAGAGGTGGTCGTCCCACCTTGCCATGTCCCAGTTCTTTCGCATTCCTCTTGTAGACCATTTTTGCTGGAGCTTGTTCATCCATACGGGTAACATGTCCCAGCCAGCGCAGCCGCTGTTGCTTTATGCGCTTGACCAGACTAGTATCCCCATAGAGCTCATACAGTTCGTCATTCTTTCGGATGCGAAAATCCTCGCCAACTTTCAAAGGTCCATAAATCCTGCGAAGAATCTTTCGCTCGAAAACGCCAATCGCCGCCTCATCCGCTGATGATATTGCCCATGCTTCTGCGCCGTATTGCAGGACTGGGATGATAAGCGACTTGTATAGCGCTATTTTTGTTCTTCGCTTGAGGCCTCTGCTCTTGAACTCCCTACTGAGCCCGTAGTAGCATCGGTTTGCGAGCGTGATTCTTCTTCGGATTTCCAGGCTGATGTTGTTGTCGCCGGTTATCATCGTTCCGAGGTAGACAAAGTCCTCTACAACTTTAAAGTTGTACTCTCCCATTGCAACAGATTGCCCAAGACGCGTGTACTTCTGTTTCGAGGACACTAGGTACTTCGTCTTGTCCTCGTTCACCGCTAAGCCCATCAGTTCCGACTGCCTCTCAATCTCTGAAAACGCCATGCTTACCGCCCGTTCGGTCTTGCCGATGATGTCAATATCATCGGCGTATGCGAGTAGCATTACATCTTTATTAAAGATGGTGCCCGATCTGTTGGAATTTGGGCACCGGCGGAGTATGTACTCCATCAGCAGATTAAAGAAGTCACACGATAAGGAATCACCCTGCCTAAAACCTCTTTTGGTATCAAAAGGCTCGGAGAGGTTCGTTCCTATTTTGACGGAGCTTTTAGTACTTTTCAACGTCATCATGCAAAGTCGAACGTACTTTGCTGGTATACCAAAGGTAGACAGGGCTTCAAAAAACCTTGACCTTATCGGTGTGTCGAAAGTGGCTTTGTAATCGACAAAAAGATGGTGATTTTCGATGTTTCTCTCGTAGGTCTTCTCCAGGATTTGGCGTAATGTGAATATCTGGTCTGTGGTGTATTTGCCAGGTCTAAAGCCACACTGATAAGGTCCAATCAGTGTGTTAATAAGCGGTTTTAGACGTTCACAAATAATAAGTGACAGAACCTTATATGCAATGGGAAGGAGACTGATCCCGCGGTAGTTGGCGCAAACTCCTTTAAAAGATTGGGCATAGGACACTTAGATTCCAATCGTCGGGCATGCTTTCGTCAACCCATATACGACAAAGAAGTTGGTGCATGCACCTTACCAATTCTTCCCTTTTGTATGGCTAAACAGACTTCCTGTTGGGTCGGCGGGTCTATCTCTATGTTGTCGATTGGAGGCATCGCTACACAGAGAAAACAAAATTGGCTACACGGCGCGTGTAGAAACGTCAAACCTAAACGCAACGTATGTCACCCTGTTAAATTGCACACGCTGCGTGTAGAATTCAAAAAGCCACACGGGACGTGTGGAAAATCTACACGCGACGTGTAGGAATTACAAATCTGAATGCAAATGTAGAAAAATTAAATGCTGCGTGTGCATAGGCAACGTCTACACGAAATTTGAAAATCAGCTCATTTCCCCAAATAATTCTACATTTTTCATGCAGCAATCTGAATACCACTCGGACGTTTAGGTTTTCTACATTAACGTTTGGATATTGAAGTCCTACACGTGCGTGTGGAAATTCTTAACGAAAAATGTAGCTCTACATCAGTACTGAATTATTATATTTTTTGTTTAACAAGCTGGTTGTCACACGTGACGTGTGGGATTTCTAAATGTACGCTTAGATTTACAAAATCTTAACGCTGCGTGTTGAAAATCTACACGAAAGGTGTGCGAATTTCTGTTGCCCGTATATAAATAGCGATTGCGTTGAATTAGAACTTGAGAAGTACAAGCAAGCAAATATTGGATTGTGCCTTAAGCAGATTGCCTTACACGCGTTACGTGGCGGAGACGAGTTAAATATCATTCCAATCGTGTTGCAGTCCAAGGGGCCGGGATTTCAAATCTACCAGAGTAAGTAAAAAAAATATAAATTTGAAAAAAAAAAAATTAAAAAGCTACACGAAAGTGTAGGATTTCTACACGTTTCGTTTGGGATTTTCAACCCATTACTTTTGTGTAGCTTTTTTGCACGCTGCATGTTGAAATGAAAAAACTGAACGCGGCGTGTAAAAAAGCTGCACGTGGCGTTTAGAATTCAGAAAGCCACACACGCCGTGTGGAAAAACTGCACGTGGCGTTTAGAATTCAGAAAGCCACACGCGGCGTGTAGAAAAGCTACACAAAAATAGTGGGTTGAAAAACCCGGTCGAAACGTGTAGAAATTCTACATTTCCGTGTAGCTTTTGAATTTTTTTTCTCTGTGTACTTCTCCAGAGGCGGCATCATGTTCGTCATCGCCTCCCAGTAGGTTGGAGAAGTAGCTTCTCCATTTGTTAAGCGCCACTTGCGGATCGGTGACCAGATTCCCGTGTTCGTCTTTGCATTGTGCGACTCTGGGCTTAAAACCTTCTGTTATTTGCTTAATTTTTTGGTAAAATTTTCGAGTCTCACACATGCCGAATAACATCTCGACCTCCTCGCGCATGCGCCTTTCCTGGTCATTCCTTTTCCTTCTCCCGGTATCGCTCCTTAACAGCCCGCGTTGCTCCCGACTGCAGAGTTCTCCTGTGGGCTGCGTTTTTCTCCGCAGTAGCGCGTCGGCACTCCTCATCGTACCAAAAACCGCCTTCGAGGGGACTCGGAGTACCCGAGTATCTCCTTGGCAGCCGTACTCATGGAGTGTGATATACGATTCCACTGTTCGCATATATCGGAAGAAGATGGGGAGGTTTCCCTGAGCAGTTCGGCGAGTTAAGCTGTGTAGGCTTCTGAGGTCCCTTGTGATTGCAACTTCTCGACGTTTAGCTTTCGACGTGTGCCAGAGCGTGAGGCATGTGCCACACTGAGTCGCATGCGTACCTTGGCTGCAACCAGGCAGTGATCCGAGTCTATGTTGGCTCCTCGAATCGCACGCACGTCTAGTACACTCGATGAGTGCCTTCCGTCGAAAACAACGGGATCAATCTGATTTCGTGTTCGTTGATTAGGGGACTTCCAGGTCGCCTTATGGATGTCGAGCACGATCTTTATGTCGTGATCGGGGCAGCGCTCGTATAGTTGTTCCAGGCGCTCATAGAATTTGTCTTTTGTCGAGGTGTCCTTGTCTTCTGTTGGCGCGTGTGCACAGATAAGACTAATATTAAAATATTTTGCCTTAAGTCTGAGCGCGGCAAGCCGCTCGTCAACTGGTGTAAAGCTGATGACAGAGTGGCGTAGTCTATCACTCACTGCAAAGCCGCACCCAAACTCGTGCTTGGAAACATGCCCGCTGTAGTATATCTCCCAGGGGGTGGTTTCTGTTTTGTCTTCTCTTTTGGTAGCGCTATAATCTTTCTCCCATATCCAATCCATCGCATTTTTTGGAGTGCGGTAACGTCCGATGAGTATTCCTTGAGGACTTTCACCAAGTCGATATCATCACCATCTTTGTTGTGGGTGCGGACATTCCAGGTGCATATCCTCAAATCGTGGTCCTTAAAACGTTTGCGTGGGTCGTCGTCAGAGGGGGTCCGTATCCGAGGCATTGTAGTCGCAGTTTTCATTGTTGGAGATTTTTTACGGTGTTGGGTACCAAACCCGACGCACTAACCCTATATATTATACCCTGTAGGGAAGGGCGGGTCGCCGCTCACGTTAGTCAGGAGCAAGTGCGGGTGCATTGCCACTGCTTCCGGTGGTCACCACGAGGAGGTGTGAGTCGACTTGAGACGTAGTAAGCCAGGATCACGCTGGGTTCGCCAAGTTGAACCGTTCAGCAGCTTTATCTGACCACATACGCCCGCATTAGGTCCAGAAGATCTATGACTAGAAGTTCTGAACGACCACCTTTGGTGATAGCTGCAAACTGTTTTTGGCAAAGTTGTAGCTGACAGTCCGCAGAATAAATTCTTTATACAAATATTTTAAAAAATCATGTTTCGGGGGAGTATTTCTCAAAAAAGCGTAAGTATTTTATTTTTTTTTAAATTTATTTTATTTTATTATTAATTTTTTTTTTTAATTTTTCAAAACTAAAATATTTACTCTAATTTGATCTCAACTTGTTAAGGAATGTATTAGCATGTTAAAATATTTTATACAGTTCTAAATTGGCAACCTTTTTGCTGATAAATTACAGAATTTTCGAAAAACCATCCAAAAATCATTTTTCGCTTAATTCATGGATAACAACAAGTAAAATGAGTAATGTTTTGCTCTAAAAGCTTAAAAAATTTGATTGGCTGCTATTTTGGTGAAAAACTTGAGTACATAAAAAAAACAATGACAACAAAAAGTGCATTTTATTGGAAATACACACTTTTGGGGTCGTTTTAGAGGATGTATAAGTGTTCAGATTGTATAACCTTGTTCAAATGAGTTGCTTGGTATCTCAAAAGCTTCACCGAAAAATTCTGATTTTTAAAAGTTATTCTCGAAAAAGTAAAAAAATACGTTTTTGAAAAAAAGTTTTGTTAGAAATACTCCCCGAAAACATGAATTTTTTAATAATCTTCGTATAAAGAATTTATTCTGTGGACTGTCAACTACAACTTTGCCAAAGACAATTTGCAGCTATCACCAAAACCAATTTCAAAAACTTTGAGGGTCCATAAAAAAGAAGTGCTTCCAATCTAGCCAAACGCCAATAGGGACTTACTCAGTTCGGGTAGCACTATCGGTCCCGCATAGTGTAGCTTGGCAGTTTTTTTGACTGTTGCACAGTATAATTTATTTGTTTGATGCAATCTATCCTAGAAAATAATGTAGCTTACATTTCCAAAAAATTTTTTTCTTGCTAAAACTTTTTGGGTGGTGAATTTTGCTTAATCTCCTTACAAAACACGGGAGGTTTGCAACCAACCAAACGAAATTTCTGTGGCACTTAAGAATTGGAATTTGGTTGGAAGAGGTTTCTTTGGCACCCCGATAGTATAATTTTAATCATCAATTTTATCAGCTGAAATTAACAACTTTTGAGAACATCTTAAATTAAGTTAATAAGCATTATATCTTCTAGAAGCTGTTTATCTATACTAGATCTTAGATCGGAAAAACAAACTGTTGAAAAGGATCGTTGTTTCAACTGAATGCCAATTTTTTTTAGTTCCTCGTTTTGGTATTGACTATTTCAAAATTTTAAAACAGTTCTTAATGTATAGAATGTTCTCTTGGACAATTTTCAAAGGAATCTGTAACGTATTTGATATTCGTTTATTGCTTTATATTGCTTTCATAAACCTTTCTTCTTCGCAATAAAAAGTCAACCGAGCTTAGTTCAAAACGCAGTTTAGATATTTTTCTGTGTGTTTCGTTGGAAAAACTACTTAATTTTGTGTACAGAACCTAATATTTCGAAAAAGTGGTCCGGTTCGGATTCAGTGTCAAGGAGTCAAAAATATTAGAGGTTCGGTTCATGGTCCAGTTCGACGGACCTATAATACATGAGACGAACTGGTTCTAAAAGGTTCGGTTCCGGACCGATTTGCAGCCTTAATTTTAAATGTGTAAATTTCCATATAGGTTTTAGATTTTCTTGCTCAGATTCTTTTACATTTTGATATCTTAACATTTCGATTTAATTTAATATAAATTTATTTATTCTTTTATTTACATTGGTTTGCTAATTGGAATTTACAATGCAATTGTTTTGTTCAGCCAATTTTAATAATGCCATGTTTATTTAAAACATCTTGCGCCGGCCAAAAAAATTCATTTTTGTGTACTTTTATTTTATTTTGATTGAGTTGTATAAAACATAACATTTTTGTTGCCTATTTTTGATGAATTTATCGTTTTGAATATTTTAATTTTATTCAATAGAGAAAATCCGCCTTTTGTTGCAGCGGTGCCACAAAGGCACTCTATTTTTTATTTTAAAAAATTTGCTTCTAGTGCGACGACTTCTTCTTATCGGCCGCATGGTATTTTGGTAGTGTGGATCAGCCCAGGCGTTTTCGTCTGAGTCGCGCCTGGACAGCGCCACTCCATTTTTCGGGATTCGTACCCGTTGCTCCTCTTTCTCTTCCTTCCTTCTTCCTGATTAAAAGGCACATTCGCCTCAGTTTGTGCACTGAGCAAAAAAGGATAGTTTTGATGATCCTTAGGATAAGACATTGGTTTTTCCATTTTATACATTTTTGGTTTTACCCCAAGCAGCGTAATGCTTCTCGCCAACACATTATAACTAACAAATGTGTCACCTTTGTTGGGGGTTGTATAGTTTTTAGTATGTAATTTCTATTTTTATGCGCCTCGGGTTGGGGCGACCGCAGGTAGCGGTCTTTAAATGCACTGTTTAAATATCTTTGAACAAATGTCAAAGTTTTTACTAAGTATGAGTTGCTTTCCGAATGACATTTGACGTTTTTAAAGTCAAATTATGAATAGTTAAAATTCAAGAGAGTATGTTGAAATTGTCCGGATGTTTGTAACGCACAGAAGGAAGCATCTCCGACCACATAAAGTATATATATTCTTGATCAGCGTGACGAGCTGAGTTGATATAGCCATTTTCGTCCGTCCGTCTGTTTCTATGCTATCTCCTCCGTCAGTTTTAAAGCTATCGTAACCAAACTTTGCACGAAGTCTTTTGGTACAAATACGCTGCATATTTGCCGGAACCGGCTGGATCGGACGAATAAGGTATTTTTCTGCGATTTAATGATTTGTCAGTAACGGAAAGTGGTTTTAATCGATTCTTATGATCTTGACTATATTCTTTAGCATTGGTCTTCCATGGTTAAGACAGCCAGATATAAATGTATCGCACTGAGTCGACATTTTGACGGCGGCTATCGACATACCACATTAGCTTTTGTGAAACATAAATTTACCGCACACAAAATTTGCGAGCGTGAACACTAAGCCAAATTCAATTGAAACCCATTGAAACATTTTTTATCGCAGAAGATAAGAATGCGATTCTTCCAGTAGGTGTCGCTTCACTCTGGCGATATCGCATATCTATCGCATTCTCATCTCCCTTCTGGAAGAAATGTGTCACTCTGCGACACTTCTTAGAGGAGAGAAAGCGTTTCTTCTGGGAGATACGAAAAAGTCTCTTCTCAGGGATAAGAAAGCGTTTCACACAAAAAAAAAAAAAAAATTTGAGCGCGCTGCTAACAGCTTACAACCTGGTGGCTGCTGCTGCTGCTTGCCTGTTCCGCTAAACATCGAATTACTTACTTACTCTGAGGGGATTGGAATTTGGTTCCCTTGGACTGAAGACACAATGGAACTGAAGTATTAGACGACTGTGCTACGCCGCGCATCTCAGTCTAGGCAACTAAAGGGTTACTTGTAATGAATCTATTTGAAAGCATTCACCCATAAGTGCCTGCTTGTAATTCTCAAGTTCTTATTTATCACTTTGACCATTTAAATAGGGCCATAGAAATTGATGCCACATATCGCCAATTTAACCCTTTTATGTTAAAAATGCGACACCTTATGTGTTTTGTTTTTGTAAATCGCCAAACTATCATCAGACTCTCATCTCAAACTATCGCCAAACTCACTTTTTGACGGGGGAGATAAGGAACCCGACAAAATGTTTGCAGGGAACTTTCGAATAAAATTTATTTGACGTGTGAGTGAACACCAAGACATATTCGAACACAAATCAGTCAAACTCCGCCATGACAGTTTGTGTAAATTAATTCGACTGTGTGAACTTAGCTTTAGTAAGAAAAAATTTCTTACTTTTAATGCTGTCGCTCCCAAACTTGTTGCTGATCAATATTATATGCTAACACACAATTCTGTCAAATTTGATACAAATCGGAAGACTATAGCATATAGCTGCCATAGAAACGATCGGTCGAAAAAATAGTTTTAGTGAGAAAAACTTTTTTGTTTTCAATGGTAGCGTCTTTATACGTTCGAGATATGAATATTATCTGTTTCAACACAAATTTGTAGAGTTTGATCAATATCGCATAAATATATCGTATAGCTGCAATATAAAAACCTGGCAGGCATATATCATGCGTCAAGGGTATATAAACTTCGGTCGAGCCGAAGTTAGCTTGCCTTTATTTTTTTCAGGTAATCCGTTTGTCAGATAACGGTTTGTATTTTAACGAGAGCGTAAGTTAAAGTCGGCTCTAACAGATTTCAAAATATCCGTTGCTCATGAGAAGAAATGTTTAAAAGCGTTCCTATGTTCCTGAGGGGGCACATCCGAAAAGTATGCCACATTTTTTAACTCGGCTATTTATTATATAGTGTGCAGTACTGTTGGGCGGGAGGTCGTGGGTTCGATCCCGCCTCTGAACATCTAATAATAAAAGTTTTTTTCCTTCTTTAGAAAAATAGCTTTTACACATACGGTCACCTTCACCACCTATTGGCGCCAGCTGTGCAGTAATCTAGCCATAAAAAAGCAAATTCTCAAACTTCGCCGTTCGGCTTCGGCGTTAAAATGTAGGTCCCTTTCTCTTGTGCGAAAAATTTAAAGCACACACGCCAAGAGATTGAGAGAAGCTTGGCTTGGCCCCGTTGAGGAGCTGTATAGCCAGTTTTACCTTTACCTTACCCCTGCGGGACGACCGCAAGGCAATGCTTCGCAGAGGCATCAACCTCATTATAATAAATTATGCCCTTTCACTATATAAGCAATGGCTGCAAAATTGCTGGTCGCATCCCAGAACCGTTTGCTCGACACCATTAAATCGCTGAAGTTGTTCGTGGTAACTTCCTCACCTGCCATGTCCCTGAGCACCTGCATTTGCTCTTCAAATCGTCCACAATCCAGCAGCACGTGTTGTGCATTCTCGGTGGTACCTCCTCAATGGAGGTAGCTTCTAAAGCATCCGTGCCCTCTAAGAATCTGGTTGAGGTAAAAATTAACCTCCCCTCTCGATCCACGGCTTGATTTTAGGGACATTTCGTGCTTTCCCAGTTGTAGACTCCGCTGCCAGATAGCCCAACGGCACCATTCCTGCTATGGCCGTTTGACTTGCAGACTTGCATACTCCCATAAGAAGTCGTCGGCGCTCGTGTTTTGTGCCGCGTGTATTTGGCATTATGCGTGATAGTGCTCTGCACGCCTCGGCAGACTTGTTTTGGAGGTACTCCATATGCTCGCGGAAGCAGAGCCTAGTGTCTATCATGACACCAAGGTATCGTAGCGCGCTTTGACACCACCTGTGTTCTTCCCACCATGATGGTGGTAACGATAATATCAAAAATCCACATTTTCAATATCGATATTTGATTTATCGCCTTCAAAAAACATCGATATATCGATATTATCGTTATATTCTAAAACTAATGAAAACCGAAAAGCTTTAAAGGCACGTCTTCACCATAAAACTGCTAGTGACGATTTTTAGAGACTGTTATACATAATCTATTCAACAGTTTCCAATAGTTTTCTGAAACAACACTGAATTTTTTTTCAAATTACATTAATAGTCAGAGTTTCAAAGCGTGTACTCAAAAGAAATACAAATTTAGTTGGGCACATTACTTCGTATAAAAAAGGCTTCTGTTCAAAATTGTTCTGATTTCAAAGCAGTTCAAACGTGGTTTTTCATGTAAAGTATTGTGACGAACTAAATTGTATCTTATCTAATTGTAGGCTTTAAAGACTTACAGATTATAATTTAAGCATAATTATGCTTATAAAAATTATCAAGTAAAGAATTTTAGAGAATCAGCCTAATGTGTTCTCCAGTCATTCGGCTTGGGGTGTCTGTAAGTAAGCTATTGTCACCTGATACCCCCAGGAGCCGAAGGCATTTCGCTATTTACATATAAACATTTTATACGCTTGCCGAAGCTGATGCCAAGAGAGTAAAGTATCGAAATGCACTTTAATGCACGAACAATTCATTCGCACTAGCTCTCCTATTGGGTTCATTACGATATCTTTAATGATTCTAATACTGACACCTAATATTGCAGCGTATTCCTGCATCCATACGTGCTTGATTAGTTCTTGAATGCGATTTAAAGTTGTATTACCAGATGATTTATCGGGCTAGCCATATAATTTGTGCCTATTACCATAGTATCCTTTCTGATATATCGTTTATGAAAATATCGATAATCGCCAATATCGGCATACAATATATCATATCGGAATAACCTTATCGTCCAATAAAAATATCGATATATTGATCAAATATTGACAGCCCTACACTAAGAAACAAGTAAGACCGTTGCAGTCGAGTAGCCCGACTTCAATATACCCTGTACAATTGACAACGAGAGCGTAAGTTAAAGTCGGCTCTAACCGACTTCGATAAACCCGTTACTCATGAAAAAACATGTTTAACAGTGCTCCTGCTTTCCTTAGGGTGACCATCCGAAAAGTATGCAACATTTTTTTAGGGTGGGTGGGGTGGTAGCGGGAGGCTTGGTTCGCATTTTTGCTCATAACTTCTGAACCGTTCATCCGATTTTTATCATTTCTTCGGCAAATCGATTCATTTTGCTAATTACTAACTATCTCTCGAAAATACGAATCGTCTATCATCAAAACTGTGGGAGATATAACGTTTTTTCCAAATTGCGGGGGCGGGAGGGGGCGTGGCCGAAATTTGAAACAAACTTGATCAGCGTACAGATAAAAGAAGCATTTGTCCCATACATGTCAAACCTCTATCTTTTACCATCTCTGAGATCGACGCGTTCATACAGACAGACGGACGGACAGACGGACGGACAGACGGACGGACAGACGGACATGGCTAAATCGACTCGGCTGTTGATGCTGATCAAGAATATATATACTTTATAGGGTCGGAAATGTTTCCTTCTCCCTGTTACATACATTTGCACAACTTCATGATCCCCTTTTTACCCATTTTCAATGGGTACAGGGTATAAAAACGACCATTCAAAAACCCAGCACAAGTGTGCTCCTATTTGAACGATCTCGTTCGTGAATTATCGTTCACAAGACAAACCCGACGTTCACGAAAAAGCACCACTAAAAAGCTTTCTTACTAAAACTGGCACAAATCACAACAAAAACGCGAAAATGGCGCATTGAGAAATGTTTTACATTCTAGAATAATTATTAATATTTAAAAACAAAAAAAAAAAAAACAAAATAAGCAAAAACACGAAAAAAATCTTCGGTAACACGCTGACTCGAGCTCTTGGTTTTTCCACTCAAGTAAAACATTCAATGCAATGCCTTTAACAAAAAGCTTTCAGTCACTTTGGTGAGCTTTGGCTTTGCCTTAATAATGCAGTTCGCCGCAATGTCTCGAGCGAGGTCGGTAGCCATGATGGTAGCGACGCCGACTCTTGCACTAAGCAGTGCGAAGTTAGTTATGAATTTAGTTATGAGTTCGATCCCTAGAGAAAGAAGACAAAGTCAATAAAATAAAAAAAGAGGAAAAGTCAGAGAGAGAACTAATTTAATATGAAATGTTAAATAAATTTACTTTTGAAAAAAAAAGAAAATCATTTAAAAACTTTTTTTTCAGCGTTTATTTTGCGAGCACAAAATGTTCTTAAATCATGCCCAAGCCGTTCATAAAGTTAGCCCAAAATGTTCAAAATATGACACCCGCTGTTCACGGTTCAAGAAAAAGCGGGATTACTCTACTTTTGTCAACGAATGGGCTTGATTTTGGTAGATTTAGAACGAATTTTTTTCTGAGTGTAGTACCGACTCGGTTTTTTGTGCAGCCAGCTCCAGTCCCACAGACGATAGCCATCGGTAAACCAAAGCTATACCTGCGCCGCATGCAGACTCCGCCATCTGATGCTTTTTGGGCACCATAACTAGGGCCACGTCGTCTGCAATGCCGACGATATGAGTGCCAGCTGCGAAAGGCAGTCGCAGTATGCCGTCGTATATGATGTTACATAGTAGATGCCCTAGGACTGAGCCCTGGAACATCATGCGTTTTCACGCCTTCCTCTGTCTAGTATAGCAACTGCCAGTTCGAGAAATAGCTGCGAATCATGACGTACAAGTATGCCGGAATGCCAAACGACGCTAGTGCGTTGCGGATGCTCACCCAGTCCGCTGTGTTGAACGCGTTTTTAACGTCCGGGGTCACTATCAGGCAGTACTCCTTTTTGCCTCCTCTCCACCGCGTTCCAGAAATAGCCTCCGATGCAATCTCCACCACCTTTCCGATGGCATTGATGGTTGATTTTGCTTTCCTGAACCCAAATTGACTTGGCGAGAGGCCTATTGCATAACATCTTCTCCACAACTTTGCCCACTGTGTCCAGCAGGCAAATGGGCCTGAATGAGCTAGCGTACTCCGGTGGTTTGCCTGGCTTCGGGAGTAGTACCAGCCTCTGTAGTTTCCAACTGTCTGGAAATGTTTTTTGTAAAGCTCAACAAACACATCTGAAAGCGTCTGTTCTCTGCACAGAGAAAAAAAAATGCAAAAGCTACACGAAAATGTAGGATTTCTACACGTTTCGACCGGGATTTTCAACCCATTACTTTTGTGTAGCTTTTCTGCACGCCGCATGTTGAAATGAGAAAGCTAAACGCGGCGTGCAGAAAAGCTACACGCGCCGTGTAGAATTTAAAAAGCCACACGCGCGTGCAAAAAAACCTACACGTGGCGTATAGAATTCAGAAAGCCACACGCGCGTGCAGAAAACCTACACAAAAGTAGTGGGTTGAAAATCCCGGACGAAACGTGTAGAAATCCTACATTTTCGTGTAGCTTTTTTTTTTTTTTTTTACAAATTTATATTTTTTTTACTTACTCTGGTAGATTTGAAACCCCGGCCCCTTGGACTGCAACACGATTGGAATGATGTTTTAGACGTCTCCGCCACGTAACGCGTGTAAGGCAAGGCCTCTAAGACATTACTTGTATTGCATCAGCTAAAGGCACAATCCAATATTTGCTTGCTTGTAATTCTCAAGTTCTAATTCAACGCAATCGCTATTTATATACAGGCAACAGAAATTCGCGCACGATTCGTGTAGGTTTTCAACACGCAGCGTTTAGATTTTGTAAATCCAAACGTACATTTAGAAATCCCACACGTCACGTGTGACAACCAGCTTGCTAAACGAAAAATATAAGAATTCAGTACTGATGTGGAGCTACATTTTCGTGTAGAATTTCCACACGCGCGTGTAGGATTTCAATATCCAAACGTTAATGTAGAAAACCTAAACGTCCGTGTGGTATTCAGATTGCTGCATGAAAAATGTAGAATTATTTGGGGAAATGAGCTGATTTTCTAATGTCGTGTAGACTTTGCCTTTGCACACGCAGCATTTAACTTTTCTACATTTGCATTTAGATTTTTAATTTCTACACGTCACGTGTAGCTTTTCTGCACGTCGCGTGTGGCTTTCTGAATTCTACACGCAGCGTGTGCAATTTAACAGGGCGAAATACGTTGCGTTTAGGTTTGACGATTCTCCCTCTTTGTTTTGTTTTTTTTTTTTTTTTTTTTGTTTGTTTTGTTTTTCCCTCCCCCCCCCCCCACTTAAACTTCCCCTTATTTATTAAAGTCCCCCAAAGGGGCTGGGGGGTGGGGTGGGGGGATTTTAATTTGTCGTTGGGGGGGAAAGGGGAAAAAGTTTTCACTGTGCTCGGGTGCCTCGGTTTTGTAGACCGGAGTAATTTGACTGCGTAAAGACGCTTGACTATGGTTTTGTAGGCTTTTCCCCATGGGTCATGCTCCGCAGTGTCACAGAGCTCCAAAAAGCACTCGCGTTTGCTCTGCCTTATTAACGTCTTCAGCTCCCTTTTTCTCTCACGGTACATCTCCTGGAGTTGTAAAAAAGAGACGCTGTCGCGAGATCGCTGACTTTGCCTTCTTGCCCGGAGGCACGATCGGAGAGCATCGGCGATTCTGTCGTTCCACCAATAAGTCGGCATTTGGTGGCGTGTGTACGGCTGGCGCTGAGGCATATTTGCTTTGCACACCGTCTCCAGCTGCTCAGCTAGCTGATCAGCCATGCTCTGTGCACTCATGGATAATCGCATTCTCCTCAGCTCCGTGGTAGCATTTTCTCTGCTAAGCGATTTTGCGCAGTAGGCTTTATGCAGTGGGGGCCTAGATGGCTCGGTGGTCCTATCGCCGATCGTGCAGAAGATAGCCAAATGGTCACTAGCTGTGTACACTTGACTTATGTTCCACGCAGACGAAGGGAGAAGAGAGCTACTGGTAAAGGTCATGTCGATCACAGACCCTATACCGCCTCTACTGAAGGTGCTCTGCGAGCCGACGTTTAGAAGGGATACGTCAAGCACCGCAAACGTTTTTAGAAGAGCGCGTCCCCTACGATTCTGTTGCGGTCTCTGGCATCGCGTACCAACTCGTCCAGGATGGCTTCGAGTTTGGTGAGTCTCAGACTGGGAGTCAGGTAGCCACTGTATACCCATAAGCCTCCTACTTTTGCTCTGACAAAGCCCTCCGCGGCCAATACCTGTTGGATGTGAAGGGATTTACTTCCGCACCCCCAGATCGCAGCTTTGCCGGAATGGTCAGATGCCCACTCACCAACTGAGCTGAGGATGGCCAAATCTAAGTTGTGCTCCTGTACCGTCGTGCGCGGCAACGCAGTGATTCAGGTTTAACTGGATCAGTTGCATCTTTGAGATTTTTTAGCGCCTCCAGGAATCACTAGCGGGCATCTGTTGGAGCCTGCTTGATGATTTAGCGCTTTCAAGCCTTTGTCTCGGCACAGGAAACATGATGGGATATTCCTGCAAATGGCGGCTTTGTGACCCGACGCTCCACATCTGAAGCCGCAGGCACAGTCAGTGGCACTTTTGCAGTTCGATGCAATGTGGCCCATCTCCAGACAGCGGCGTTTGTGTATGTGTGTGTGTGTTTGAGTATGTGTGTGTGTTTGTCAATTGTACAGGGTATATTGAAGTCGGTCAACTCGACTACAACGGTCTACTCGACTACAACGGTCTTACTTGTTTTACGTACGATTAGAACTTAGATAAAAAGCAAAATAAAAATTAACCGTTAACCGTTCTACTTCCAAATTTCCTGATTTCTACTTCAAAAGTGATTGGCAAATCGATTGAGTATGTATTAACCATAACTGTATTTAGTGATAAGTCAATTTCATCGTCAATGCAGCGATTAGCTTTGGGCAGTTTAATTAGTCCAGGATCTCGTGCAGCCTCCTGGGCGAGGACATGAATAGCCAGTTGGCTATAATTTATTTTGCTGACGCCCCCCATTTGGCCACGGAAACGTTCATTCATGTCCCGAATGCAAACAAACACACACATGCATACAAATCCACTTCTATTTATGGGCATGAATATGCGCATATTTGTGAGCCTGCTCTGTGCACATATGGGGCGCCTTCTTGCTCATTTGGTTCATGGCCATTGATGCTCATCAGCGCCACAATCAAAGCCAAACGCTACACACACACTTGTACCACTCAAGCACTGCAGGGGCAAGGGTACAGCCGTGGGCGGCCTCCCAGTCACAGGACTACAGCTAAGCAGTAAGTGCCAGCAGCAAAGAGCGTAACAAACTAATTAGGTTGCTCTATTAACAGAACTTCCGGAAGAGGGGAGCGGAACTGCAGCCAATGTGGACGTGGAGAAGCATGTTGGGAAGCGAATAGAAGGAATCAGCGCCAATTGCTAAATGAACTTGCGTCTGCTCCTGCATAATAAACAGATGAAGAAGCAAGCGATTTGGTGGTTCTCTACCCGCAGGCACCCAGGTGATGGTTAACAAAAAAACAGAGGAAGCGCCGAGCACGTATTAAATCCAATGAGGTCGCATTCATTGGATAAAGTGATTCGATTCTCTCCTGGAGTCAGTGGCCACACGTCAACTGCAGCTGCCGCTGTGCAGTTGGCTTAATTTAGTAGTTACCTGTATTTCGCTCGACATCCGTGGGTTTTATTAAACAGGCGCCCAACTTCAAGCATTCCAGTGCTAATCCACGAAACAACTGGGCTTGCTGCTCTGCGAATTTGCGCCCAAACATCACCATGCCATTCTCCATTAATGTTTTTTCCCATTCGAGGGGCAGCTCCGCGCTTTGAGTTTCAAATGCTCATTAGCTGCAATTAGGGCTAATTGCATTATGATGCACTGGTCAGCTCTTCAAATGAAAACACAAACAAACTGGACAACTGGTTAATGGCTGCACAAAGCCAAACGAAAGAATTAAAAACGGACGCAAATAAAAAGGCTAATTGGCATCAGATTATAAAACAAAATTATATTATTAGCTTTGAGTGGATAAATTGTTATATAAATTATTGTAAAGGAAACCAGCTGAGCATTACAGACAAATTGTAATGGGTTTTCGAAGAATAATGGGAATTTAGCATCATTTGTGGAATGATGTACTGTAAGGTAAGATGGGTGTGCGCTTATGTTTCAGCCGAGCAAAGGGTTTATTATTATTGTTTACTCTTGAATTTTTTCGCACGACAAGAAGTATTCTCATGTGTTTTTGTGCTAGTCACGACGGTTACAGTTTAACGATAATTTTAAGATATTAATCTAGCAATTTAATCATTAATTTTCATTTCACAGACAAAGTTACAAACAGAAATAACAGAATAAAAGTTTAATTAAATTTGAATTGACTTTGTTTTAGATAAAGGAGAAGATTAACTTAAAAGCTATCTCTATAAATATAAAAGAGAGTGTCCTGACTGACTGACTGATTGGCAATCATCGCACAGCCTAAACGGTAAGAGATAGAAAGCGGAAATTTGGACAGGAGCTTTTGTTATTGGCGAAAGTTCGTACTAAGACGGGGTTTTGGAAAATTCCACCCGGAAAAGTCGGAAAAGCATCGGAAAAGATTGTATGGGAAAAATGTTATTTTTCATCCGATTGACTTGAAACTCGGTTTGTAAGCATAGTACGCGAAATAATTCAACACGTGTTTTCCCGATTTTGGAAAATCCGCACACAAGAAAATGGCCGGAAAATTTTGCATGAAAAAACTATTTATCATCCGATTGGCTTAAAACTCGGTTTGCCAGGACAGAATACGAAATAGTTTGAAATGTATTTTTCTTATGTTGGAAAATTTGACCCAACGCACAGGGCCAGGAGGGACAGCGGCCAAAATATTTTAGTAGATATTTGACTTGAACTTTGTTTACGGCTTTATAAAACCGTTAGATGTGAGATTCGATAAAATGGGCCTGGCTAAACCCTCACACTCCACCCTATATACAATTTTACCAAATGTAAGAAAAGTTATTTAGTTTTTTTGTGTTTCATTTTTGTTTTTTTGTTTTGTTATGTTGGTTTTGCATTAAAAGCCTCACTTAACATAAAAAAACAAAAAAAAAAAAACAAAAAAAGGTAGAAAGATGGGGGAGCGAAAAAAGAAAAAAGGGAGAAGATACGTAAGAGGAAAGCTAAGATAAAAAGCGAAGAAAAAAAAGATCAGAGTAAGTAAAAAGGTAAGGGCACCAATGAAAAGAGGGTGAACTTATCTACGAGCGAGGGGAGGCATAAAAAGGTGAAAAATTAGAATAAACAAAATTATAAACTGAAAATTTTACTACTCGGGGGACTCGAACTCGGGGCCATGGTCTTAAACGATTGGAAGCACGTCTTACCAGTTAGCTACGCGCCCGTTGAAAGCAACGCCCTAACATATTACTTGTATTAAATCTGCCTAAACATAAAAAAAATTTCTTGAATATCGCATAAATGAGACCACTAGTAATCCAAGTTCTAACGGTTAAAGTGCTCTATAAAAGACCAACAGAATGCTAAGAACAATTCGCGGTTAGATTTGCCGTCGGAACAGTTAACGGTGCATCAAAAACATTCAAAAAGTTATAGTGCGGTTAGATACTGTGGGTCGTTAAAGCTGCAAAAGCAAGTATGAGATGAAAAACACGTCAGAGTTACTAATTCTATGGTAAAGTACTGTAGTAGAGTGACTTATTAAAACAAAGAAAAATTGACAACAATGAGTTAATTTTACTAGGAGTCAGTTGTTAAAGCAACAACAAAACTCGTGCTAAATAAATACGTAAAGCTTACTAATCTCAGATTACTGTTAGCACAGTTACAAACAACACAAAACACACATAAAAAATGAAAAAGAGGGGTTACAAGATTGTAGAAAACAAACCAAATATTCAAAAAATATAAAACAGCTTAAAGAACAAAACGGCTAGCAAATGACTGTGCTGAACAGAGCATACAAAAATAACCAAACTCAACAACAACAAAGCATGAAATCAAACACGACAAAGCAGTAGCAAAACAAAACGTATGTCTTGGGAATAACAGTACTCCGGATTGTGGCAGCTGAAGTTTGTAATTAGAATCTTCAAAAGTTGCGATATTACCTTATAGTCAAGAGGGGGCTCGGGGGGAATATATATAGTGAAATTATACACTTGACAAGGCACACTAAACGGAAAGGCAAAGCTAACGTCGTACCGATGTTTTGATACACTGAAAAGCTTGTCTCAAGGTTAGCGACACAAACCGCAGATCACTTAAAAACATTACAATACAACGTGTTTGAGAGCAGTAATATGAGAACAAACCAGTTTTCTCAAAACCATTCCGAACGAAATTTGTAGGCAGCTACAAGAAGTAGTTACCGCGCGGTAATACGTGTAAAAGAAGACTCTGTCAAAGTTCACTCGATAGCTCAAAATGAGGGATAGTCCGTAGAAAGGACGAGACGGAGACGTGATAGATCTCGAGATGTAGAGAAGAGGTTGACAGTAGGGAGCTTACTCACGAGATCGAACAAACACCCCTCCGCCCCCGCATGAGATCTCGCAGTTTGAAGATAGATGACTGTTCCTCCAGAGAAGTTAGTCACGTAAGTGATTCCGAAGAAAGATAAAGATCGGAGAGCGGTCTCAGTTAGAGCAAAAAGGAAAAGCCGAGCAAATAACAATTTTTCGGATGTTCACTGAACGCAGGAAACTTAAAAGTTAGAGTACGGGTTAAATGGTTGAGGCCGACTTAACACGCCTCGTTAAGTTAAGTGACCCGCTACGACAAGAATTCTCCAAGGAAGCTATCAGAACCGTTAAGAAACAAAACCAACTACAAATAAAAAGCTTCAAAAGAGAGAACCACCAAAATTTTCTAGAAAAAACACTGAACGTCGGAAAATTTCTGCATGAACAAATCTATTTTTCATTCGATTGGCTTAAAACTCGGATTGTAAGGACAGAATACGAAATAAATTGAAACGCGATTTTCTGATGTTGGTAAATTTGACAGAATGGTCGAAAAATTGCCGGAAAATTCTGCATACAAAATAAAACGAAATAATTTGAAATGTGATTTTCCGATTTTGGAAATTCCGCCCCAGAGGGAAAATGGCCGGGAAACCCGGTTTGTAAAAAGTGATTTTTCAAAGCGGAAAATTCCCCCTGGCGTGAAAATGCGATATAACTATTTTTCATCCGATTGACTTGAAACTCGGTTTGTAAGGTCAAAATTAGAATTCAGTTGTGTTTTCATTTTCCGGTATTGGAAATAAGGCCGAGATGCCCACTGGGAAGTAAATGGGATGTGGGTGGGATGTGAGTGGGATGTAGGTGGTTAGTTGTTTTGAGAAGTGGGTGGAAAATGGAAGGAAAGTGGTTGTGAAGTGGGTGGAATGTGGCGGGAAGTCGGGAGGAGAGTATGTGGGTGGGATGCGGGGGAAGGGGTGGGATGTGGGCGGGAAGTGGGCGGGAAGTGGGAGGGATGTGGGTGGAATGTGCGTGGGATGTGGGTGGGATGTGGGAGGAATGGGGTGGGAGTTGTGGGGAGAACCCATCAGCAAAGTTCGATTTCTGGGTTCTACGGGGTTCTATACTGTTGAAGACGCAGCGAATTTAATTGTAATTTACATGCCTTTTGCAACATTTTGGCATTTCAAAACATTAATTGCTCTATACATTTATGCTGTTTTTAATTTTGAAAGAACCCGTCGTGCCGTGGCACCGGAGCAATAAAATTTTGGTTAAAAAAAATTATTTTCAGGGCCGTTCCAAAATTCCAGGGATGCACAAAAAATGTTTTAAACCAGCAATTAGAGTTCATGGTTCTATACTCTTTCAGAGGAATTGAGCTTTTTTCCAATATTCCAACATTTACTTTTTGACTTTATGACAAAATTTTGGCAGTTCCGGCCAGTGTGGATTGGCTTGAAACTCCGTTTGTAAGGGTAGAATACGAAATCATTTGAAATGTGATTTTTCAATGTCGGAAAATCCGCCCCCATGCGGGAAAATTCCCGGAAAATTCTCCATGGACGGTTTGTAAGGTCAATATGAGAATTCATTTGTGATTTCATTTATAAGGCCGGGATGCCCACCGGGAAGTGGTTGGGAAGTGGATGGGATGTGAGTGGGATGTGGGTGGTTAATTGTTTTGGAATTGGGTGGAATGTGGGCGGGAAGTGGGCGGAAAGTGGGTGGTAAGTGGGTGGGATATGGGCGGGAAGTGGGTGGTATGTGGGTTGTATGTGGGTGGCAGCGAAGCGCGACGGTTTATTGCTAGTAATATATATAATATGATGTGCAAGTCCACAAAGTTACGAAATAGTTGACGCCAGTTTTATCACAAGAGTCTCTGCACTTTTACGGCGCGCTTCGCTCCGCCTTTAACAGTACTAGAACCAATGCACACCCACTTCCTACCAATTTTCCACCCAGTTTCCACCTACATCCCACGCACATACCACCCACTTCCGCCCAATCCACCCATTCACTTCCCACGTCCCACCCATATCCCAACCACACCCATCCACCCACTCCCACATCCCCCATATCCCACCCACTTCCCACAAACCCCAAACATCCCTCCCCCACCCATATCCCACCCACTTCCCGCCCACATCCAACCCACTTCCCATCTCCATCCCACCCACGATCCATCCAAATCCCTTCCACATACCACCCACTTCCCAGTGAGCATCCCGGCGATTTTTTCAACATCGGAAAATGAAAACACAAAAGAATTCTCATTTTGCCCTTACAAACCTAGTTTCAAATAATCGGGTGAAAAATAGTATTTTTTATGCAGAATTTTTCGGGAATTTTTTACATGGGGGCGGATTTTCCGACATTGAAAAATCACATTTCAAATTATTTTGTATTCTACAGAGATTCAAACCAATCGGATGAAAAATAGTTTATTTTATACAGAATTTTCCGTGAATTTTCCGACCGTTGGGTCAAATTTTTCAACATCGGAAAATCACATATCAAATTAGGTTTGTTAGGTTTATTTATTTCTTCATCTTCCTAGTGCTACAATGAGTTCCTTAAGTTAATTCACTAGTCACAACAGCAATTTCACTTAAATTAAATTAAATTAAATTAAATTAATTTTACAAACAATTTTTTTGACAGTATAATAAGACTGAGTAAAAACTAATTTACGTAAATCAATATATACCTAATTTTTACACAAATATATATATATATTTTTTTTATACTCTGTACCGATGGTAGATAAAGTTAAGTTCGTGCAAAAGTATCTAACATGGAGAAGGAATCATTTCCGATCCTATAAAGTATATATATTCTTGATCAGCATTAACAGCCGCGTCGATATAGCCATGTCCGTCTGTCCGTCCGTATGAACAAACAGATCTCATAGATGGTAAGAGATAGAGGTTTGACATGTATGGGACAAATGCTTCTTATACTTGCAGGCAGATCAAGTTTTATTTTCAATTACTGCCACGCCCCTTCCGCCCCCGCAATTTTGAAAAAACGTCATATCTCCCACAGTTTTGTAGATAGATGATTTGTACCTTATAGAGATAGTTAGTCATTAGCAATATGTATCAATTTGCCAAAGAAATGATAAAGATCGGGTGAGCGGTTCTCAAGTTATGAGCAAATAAGTGAATCACCCCCCTCTACCCCCCTCCCACCCATGCACAACCAACGCACTATCTTAGATAGAGAGAGAGAGAGAGAGAGAATAGTAATAAAATTGCTTCTTAGAGCTCTCCAGATTACATCTTAAGGATACCAAGTTATTCGTTCGTCTTGACGACGCAAAGTTTAACAAATCAAATAAATATGACGGTTCCTTAGTATATATTATTTTGTGTAGTAGTTTCAATACCTTGCAGTAAATCCAATTGTTTAAATTAGTATTAAGTAAGTTGTTTGTGTGGATAGTGACATGGTCAGTTCGACTAAGATTATATACATATCTACACACAAAAAAAAAAAAAAATGTAAAGTAACATTTTCGTTTTTGACTAAAAATTGTTGATTTAATGATTTTTCTTATTGATATTACCAATTTCAACGTATAATCAAGACAAAAGTCATTTGAAATTAACTATGTGTTCCTTTGATTTCAAAATGCTAACACTTTTGATTTTTTTCCTCGCAAATTTCGTATGCGCTATATATGGCAAGAGTGTGGAATTAGATCTTGAGAATTGCAAGCAGGCAATTATGCAAACATTTTCTACACACATCAGAATCCCCTTCACTATAAGTAAGCTTTTAGTTGCCTTGACTTAGACGCGCGGCGTAGCCCAGTCGTCTAGAACGTCAGTCAAATCGAATTTCAGTGCAAAGGGAACCGGAGTTCGAATCATCACAGAGTAAGTAAAAGTTTTTTCAATTAATAAAATGTAAGTTAATTTAATTCGTTGTTTTTCGGAATAAAAAATTATTCAGGCAACCAGCAGCGCAGCAGTAGTGCGCAGTAATTTGATTTTTATACTCTGTACCGAAGGTACATAGAGTATATTAAGTTTGTGCAAAAGTATGTAACAGGGAGAAGGAATCATTTCCGACCCTATAAAGTATATATATTCTTGATCAGCATCAACAGCCGAGTCGATATAGCCATGTCCGTCTGTCCGTCTGTCCGTCTGTCCGTCTGTCGTCCGTCTGTCCGTTGTCCGTCTGTCCGTCCGTATGAACAAACAGATCTCAGAGATGGTAAGAGATAGAGGTTTGACATGTATGGGACAAATGCTTCTTATACTTGCAGGCAGATCAAGTTTATTTTCAATTTTTGCCACGCCCCCTCCCGCCCCCACAATTTTGAAAAAACGTCATATCTCCCACAGTTTTGTAGATAGAGGGTTTGTTCCTTCTAGAGATAGTTAGTCATTAGCAATATGTATCAATTTGCCGAAGAAATGATAAAGATCGGATGAGCCGTTCTCAAGTTATGAGCAAATAAGTGAATCACCCCCCTCCCCCACCGCCCACCCACCCTTTCAACGCCGCACAATCTTAGAGAGAGAGAGAGAGAGGGAGTGAGAGAGAGGGAGAGAGAGAGAGAGGAGAGAGAGAGAGACAGGTACAGAGTATTTTATAGTCGGGCTTGACCGACTTTCTTACTTGTTTTTGTTTACAAAAATCAAAAGTGCAGACATTTTGTTATTAAATGGAAAAACTTTTGGGCGAAAATCAAAGACGTAAATTGGCGGATTTACTATAAAAATTATAATAACCAACGTTTTTTTTTTTGGAGAAAATGTTTTAATTGCTACTTTAAATTTATTCTGACTACAATCACTGCTGGCAAATATCTCTATTCCGTATGTCAGTGTGAGAATTAGGAAAGCTTTCGCGATCAGATACCTAAATTTAGTAGGCAGAACTGTTTTTGTAAAGTTTAGCTGCCTCAGCAGACAGTACATTTTTCCAGTGACTTTATTAATTTGATCAGTCCATGTTAAAGTGTTACTAAAAGTCAGTCCCAAATTTTCGGCTTTTTCAACATATTTAATGGTCTGATTATCTATAGTAAGTTTTTGCAAATTTTCTGTTATTATCTTTCGTTTATAGATGATCAGACATTTTGATATTTTCGGGTTTATAGCCAGTCCATTCTTATTTGTCCAGTCAGAAACACGTAACAGATCAGAATTACATATATCAATACATTCACAAAGTTTACTTAACGGTCGTATTCGTATTTCGTATTTTACACTTACAAACCGATTTTGAAGCCAATTAGATCACAAATATTTTTTTTTTTTGTATGCAGAATTTTCCGGCAATTTTCCGGGAATTTTCCTCGTGGGCGGATTTGCCAAAATTGAGAAAACACGTAACAAATTATTTCGCGTACTATGCATCCAAACCAAGTTTCAATTCAATCGGATTAAAAATAACATTTTTCTCATACAAACTTTTCCGACGCTTTTCCGACTTTTCCGGGTGGAATTTTCCAAAACCCCGTCTTAGTTCGCACTTTCACCACTAACAGAAACTTCTGTCCAAATTTCAGCTTTCTATTTCTTACCGTTTAGGCTGTGCGATGATTGCCAATCAGTCGCAGTTCAGCATACTAATCGCTGGGCCACACACGGCCACAATTTCTCTTCTGTTATGAGATAAAACACAGCAATTGAAGTCCCTAACTATAGCTTTTTGATCCTGCTTAAATTGTCTGCTGCGGTTGCCTTTATGATTTCTAATACTTTTGTTTTGTTTTTAATAGATACGATCATTTACAATAGGTGATTACAAAAGTGAAAACCTAGTGTTCAATGTACGACCAAAAAATAATTTAACTGTATGACAATGAATTTTATTTCGATAGTCTATTAAAAATCTGTTTAAAACCGTGTCAAACTCGGAATTATCACAAAATTTTCTGCTCGACCATTCGTAGCTGGATGGCCAGGAGCTGTTTAAATGTGATGATCGCCATTGCTATTCATGAATGTTCTAAACTCGTCCGAAGTGAACTTCCCATCATTTTCGCTCACTAATACGTCTGCTAAACAACCATATCGGCAGAATAACTCTTTTAATATAAAAAGTCTTGCGGTATTTCCGCAAGCCTGTCTTTGCAAGCGCGTAGTTCTAGTTGTATTCGTCGCATCGGTTCACGCTAGAGCTTTTCGGAAAGCTCTTTTCACGCGCTAGCGTTCGTGAGTTATAGCGTCGCAAACATGGAGCAAAACAAAGAGAAAATACGGCATATTTTACAGTACCACTACGATAAAGGCAAAAATGCATCTCATGCTGCCAATAAAATTTGTGCAGTTTATGGACCCGATACAGTTTCCATTTCCACCGCACAACGATGGTTTCAACGTTTTCGTTCTGGTGCAGAGGTGATCGAAGATGCGCCACGGTCCGGAAGGCCTGTCGTCGAAAATTGCGATAAAATCGCTGAATTGATCGAAAGAGACCGGCATAGTAGCAGCCGTAGCATCGGCCAAGAGCTGGGCATGAGTCATCAAACCGTTATAAACCATTTGAAGAAGCTTGGATTCAAAAAGAAGCTCGATGTATGGGTGCCACACGACTTGACGCAAAAAAATATTTTTGCCCGTATGGATGCATGCGAATCGCTTCTGAATCGCAACAAAATCGACCCGTTTTTGAAGCGGATGGTGACTGGCGATGAAAAGTGGGTCACTTACGACAACGTGAAGCGCAAACGGTCGTGGTCGAAAAGCGGTGAAGCTGCCCAGTCGGTGGCCAAGCCTGGATTGACGGCCAGGAAGGTTCTTCTGTGTGTTTGGTGGGATTGGCAGGGAATCATCCACTATGAGCTGCTCCCCTATGGCCAAACGCTCAATTCGGACCTGTACTGCCAACAACTGGACCGCTTGAATGCAGCACTCATCTTTGATCAACAGAGGCCGAATTGTCTTCCATCAGGACAACGCCAGGCCACACACATCTTTGGTGACGCGCCAGAAGCTCCGGGAGCTCGGATGGGAGGTTCTTTTGCATCCACCGTATAGTCCGGATCTCGCACCAAGTGATTACCACCTATTTCTGTCCATGGCGAACGAGCTTGGTAGTCGGAAGTTGGCCACAAGAGAGTCCTGTGAAAATTGGCTCTCCGAGTTTTTTGCCCATAGGGATGCGAGCTTCTCTAAAAGGGGCATTATGAAGTTGGCATCTCGTTGGGAACTCGTCATCGAACAAAACGGCGCATATTTGACTTAAATCGCATTATTATAACCAATTTTATGAACAATTGAAAATTCAATAAAAATACCGCAAGACTTTTTATATGTTTATGGTTAATAAGGAAGTTGTTAGCCAGAGGTAACACACACTTTCTCGGAAGATAAATCATATCGAACGTGAATCTGGACCATTTTGTCAGGAATTTTATATTTTTGAGCTTAGTGTTGCTAAAAATGCCAATTTTGACCCTTGTATTTGTGATCGAACCTTTCAATTAATCGTAAAGCTTTAACGAGAAAGGCAAAGCTAACTTCGTCTGTACCGAAGTTTTGATACACTTGAAATAGCTTGTCTCAACGGTTAGCGACTTCGACCAAACTTCGCAGATCAGCTTAAAAACATTACATATTGCCCATGACCGTGTTTAACAGCAGTAATATTGAGAACAAACCAGTTTTTCTTACTAAAATCCATTTTTCGAACGAACATTTGTATGGCAGCTACAAGAAGTAGTAATCTGATCCGGTCGGTTCCGACATATTAGCAGCGTGCTGTAGAAAGAAGACTCTGTGCAAAGTTTCAGCTCGATAGCTCCAAAACTGAGGGACTAGTTCGCGTAGAAACAGACAGACGGACGGACAAAGCTTAATCGACTCAGCTCGTCATTCTGATCAAGAATATATATACTTTATGTGGTCGGAGATGATTCCTTCTATGCGTTGCACACTTCTGGGCAAAATTATAATACACTTTTCAAGTGTACAGGGTTGCCCATATTCGACGGACGCATGTTTTTTTTTTAAAAATCAAAGACAAAAAGAAAAATTTGACGGTTGGCAATCTTAATCATTTAATTTGTTCCAAGTAGGTTTGTTTACATCAATTTTTGAATATGATATCTCTCAAATGGCCGCCTCTGGAGTTGATGGCGTATTGTGCCCTTTTGCAGCATTTTCCATCGATTTCGCCAACATTTCGGCCGGAATAGCGGCTATTTCTTCACGAATGTTGTCCTTGAGCTCTTCTACGGTCCTTGGCTTGTTAACGTAAACCTTTGACTTCAAATATCCCCACAAGAAGAAGTCAGGCGGCGTCAAATCGGGCGAACGCGGTGGCCACCAAATCACCACTTTTCGACATCAAACGGCCCGGAAACAATTTCTTCAGAAAATCGATTGTTATGCGACTTGTGTGCAGTGGAGCGCCGTCTTGTTGAAACCAGAACTGCCTCATACGCTTTCGACGAATAATTGGCATCACAAAATTGGTCATCATGTCGCGATAACGCTCCTGGTTGATGGAAACAGCATGGCCATTTTCATTTTGGAAGAAAAACGGTCCAATGACCGTTTTCGCACTAACGCCGCACCAAACTGTGACTTTTTCGTCATGAAGAGGCACTTCTTGAATCTCCTGAGGATTTTCAGTGGCGTAAATACGGCAATTTTGCTTATTTACGGTCCCATTTCACACATTTCGGTCACATTTTTTAATTTTTTAAAAGCACGTTGAGTTTTCACAATCGACTTGTTCTGTTGAATGTAAATTTCAACTATTTCAGAGCGCTCGCGTGGCGTGTATTGTTATATGGTAAAAATCTGCTTGGACTGACGCTTCAAACGCGGTATGTCATTAAGCGATCTGACATCTCTGTCAAAAGTTATGGCGTTGCCAGATGGGTCCGTCGAATATGGGCAACCCTGTATAATAACTTTATCCCAAACTATTCTATGATATTTAAAAGCACAGGCATACCATTTTCAATGCATGCGTTGGAAATGACAAAATTGTCTTCTGAAATCGCTCACTTCTTAAATCACGAAAAGTCGAAGAACCGGCATAGCGACACATATCCGACGACAAAAGCCCAGTACATTTTGCCGGCGGAGATATGTCGCTTTTTTTGTGGCGGAGATATGACGCTTTAAAATGACATAACTCCGCGCGGAGATATGTCGTTTGGAAATCGGCGGAGATATGACGTTTTAAAACGACATAACTCCGCGCGCCGATATGTCGCTTGTAACCCATAAAAAGTGCGCAAACCGGAAAATATAACGAAAGAAGATATACAAAAATGTTGGTTTGTTAGACAAATTAAGTTGTTTTCCCGTTGCCCAGACATTCATATTTGTCTCGACTTTTTCTGCCATAGTGGGTAATGATAAATTTGTTATAAATTAATTATTTGAGTTCTTATTTTCAAATTTTGCAACCATGGGCCAAGGATTTAATTTGTTGGTCAACTTTGAACCGATATACATAAACAACCGCACGAGCAACAACAACAAAAATTTATAAATTTAGTTTAGCCGATTACCTGTCGAATACATACCGCTTGTTAATATCATTTTGTGTAATTAATTTTTTTTTTCTAACCTTTAACAAATGACAAGGTTACCCTTAATAAGTATATAACAGGTTATAAATAATTATTGTAGCTAGTAGTGATTGGTATATACCCGGAAAATATACTCATTTGCAAAGAAAATATTTTCAAAAAAAAAAAAAAAAAACAAATCGGCCTTACTTTGCAGATCGATTACGAACTTATATCTTATAAAAATTAATAAAGTATAAACTACAATTTACAGATACAACTGAGTACTATAATTTGACATTTAAAAATTTTTGAAAAATAATCCGTTTCTAGGACATAGGGTCCTTTCAAAAAGGCCAAATAAGCCATTTTCGGCATTTTTATGTCCATTTTACAGTTAATCTATTAGAGATATGGAATTTCTAAAGCCAGATTCGAGTTTAGAGTGAAAAACTTGATTCTGTGCTAAGAATAAACTTATTTTGAGTTTCTGTCAAAATACTTTTGTCCAGTTCCATTTCCACATTTTGATTTATATTTTCTAGCCTAAGGAACTGATTGTGTTCTACTTATGATTTATTGAAAGCCTACTTGTATACCAGTATTCGATACAAATTTCAAAATTTTAAGATTTTTTGCCTTAAAGATATAATGGATTGTTTTTGAAATTTTTTGGTCAAAATACTTTTGTCCACGATTGTAATCTTTAATGAATAAAGGGTTAATTTGTAAAAACTTTCTTTAAATTTTGTTTTTAGACTTGTTACTCATAGAGTAAAAAAAAAGATACTAAAGTCGTGCAAATGTATGTAACAGGCAGAAGGAATCATTTCCGGTCAAATTAAAATCATTTCCGATCAAAAAATGCTTAATAATTCCTATAATCTTTAAAATATTGAGTTCAAATTTAAAACTTTCATTTATATTCGCAATATCTACAATCCCTAAAATTTTCAGCAAGATCAGATATCACAGTGCAACAGTCAAAAAAACTACCGAACTACACTATGCAAAATCGATAGAGCTAGCCGAACTGGGTCACCCTATCAGCGTTTGGCTAGATTGGTAGCACTTTTCTTTTTGTGGACCCTCAAAGTTTTGGAAATTGGGTGTGACAAGAAAAAAAGATGTCATAAGTTTTGGGCAAACAGCTCATTCAGTTTCGGTGATAGCTGCAAACTGTCTTCAGCAAAGTTGTAGCAGACAGTCCGCTGAATAAATTTGTTTTACAAAGGATTTTAAAAAACTCGTGTTTTCCGGGAGTATTTTCTTTCTTTGGCAAAAGTGAATCTTTTGAGATATCAAACAACTTTTCTGAACAAGGTTTAACAAGCTAATACATTTGTTAACAAGTTGAGATCATATTAGAGTAAATATTTGTATTCTATTTTAATTTATTTTATTATACTCTGATAGAGTATAATAAGATTGTGCAAAAGTATGTAACAGGGAGAAGGAATCATTTCCGACCCTATAATGTATATATATTCTTGATCAGCATCAACATCCGAGTCGATATAGCCATGTCCGTCTGTCCGTCCTTCTGTCCGTCCGTATGAACAAACAGATCTCAGAGATGGTAAGAGATAGAGGTTTGACATGTATGGGACAAATGCTTCTTATACTTGCAGGCAGATCAAGATTATTTTCAAATTTTGCCACGCCCCCTCCCGCCCCCGCAATTTGGAAAAAACGTCATATCTTCCACAGTTTTGTAGATAGAGGGTTTTTTCCTCTAGAGATAGTTAGTCATTAGTAATATGTATCAATTTGCCGAAGAAATGATAAAGATCGGATGAGCGGTTCTCAAGTTATGAGCAAATAAGTGAATCACCCCCCTCCCCCACCACCCACCCACCCTTTCACAACCAACGCCGCACAATCTTAGAGAGAGAGAGAGAGAGAGAGAGAAAGAGAGAAAGAGAGAGAGAGAGGGAGAGAGAGAGACAGGAACAGAGTATTTTATAGTCGGGCTTGACCGACTTTCTCACTTGTTTTATGTTGGTACACCTTCACTCAACATATGTACCTATGATGACATGATCAGCCCCTTTGCACTTATTGTTTCTTTTGGACAGATGTCAACGAAAATGAAATTTTTTTTCGTAAGTTTGACGAAGATTCGAGTTTTCTTAATAGGGTCATAGCTGATGAAGAAGCATTTGTATATGGTTATGACGCCAGGACCGAAGCACCATCCCCGAAGTCAAGCTGCCAGATTCTAGTACGGTCAATAAGGAATATCTCTTGAGGTTATGTGCATTTTCGTTAAGCATTCGGCACATTGCATTTTTATTTGCCGAGAATCGTCTTCGAAACGAAGTATTTAAGCGCGAATGCACAATTTTTACGTTTCTGATTAAAGGCCTATACTCAGATCTTAGCAACAGTAGCACTGAGCTAAGGCATTCGACTGAGAAGCGTACGGTCTTGAGTTCAAATCCCAGTAAAGGTATGTTTATAAAAAAACGAGAAAGGCAACTTCGACTGTACCGAAGTTTTGATACACTTGAAATAGCTTGTCTCAACGGTTAGCCACTTCGACCAAACTTCGCAAATCAGCTTAAAAACATGACATATTACCATGACCATGTTTGAGAGCGTTAATATTAAGAACAAACCAGTTTTTCTCACTAAACCCCATTTTCCGAACGAACAGTTGTATGGCAGCTACAAGAAGTAGTCCTCCGATCCGGTCGGTTCCGACATATTAGCAGCGTGCAGTAAAAAGAAGACTCTGTGCAAAGTATCAGCTCGATAGCTCCAAAACTGAGGGACTAGTTCGCGTAGAAACAGACAGACGAACAGACAGACGGACGGACAAAGCTTAATCGACTCAGCTCGTCATGCTGATCAAGAATATATATACTTTATGTGGTCGGAGATGATTACTTCTATGCGTTACAAACTTCTGGGCAAAATTATAATACACTTTTCAAGTGTATAAAAAAATTTCAAAGTTCTTTCAACACATTCTAAAGATGTGTTGTGATGTTGCGGTGGCAATGTACAGAAACAAATTTAAATATGAAATCGAAAAAAGAAAATATCTCTATTTCTTTTGGTTTTTTGGGTTGTAAAACCGTCTGGTCGATGTATAGTCCATACCACCCGCCGTAAGGCTTACCCAAACAGCCTGCCGCTCTGTTGGACACTTTTGCCTGACCGCTGGCGGCGGTGTCCGGACTTCATGACATCCCATATAAAATCTGGTATGAGAGCTGGTATGGGGGCCGGCAGCCGAAGCCAGAATCCAGCGGACATTCTCCAGCCGGCCGGCGACCTTCCGCACTACAGGGAAAATACAAAACTAATTTTGTAAACAAAGATAATACTAAATTTGACTGTTAGTTCCTCCATTCCGTTTTATCCAACTTCGGTATTAATACATAGATATTTTTCACCAATTCTTTATATTCCTCGTTAAAATGCGATTCATAAGTAGAAAAATAAGTTTTTTGCATATAATTTGTATTTTTCCCAGGCGTTTGAACATAAAGCTTAGTACTCAGACAAACTAAATCGACCGGTGGCTAAAATGACAACTTATTCCGATGGGTTACCCATCGGACGATGCAGTGTGACTGTTCAACGCCAAAACACCACCCTTCATCAAAATACCACCAAGTGTAAAACGGTCTCACTGCTCCGATTTGCTTGCATTTGAATTTAGTTAATTGTTTTTGCAAATATTTAGGGATTTTTTGAGGATATATGGAATGTAGAAGTCATGGGCAATGCAAAATCTTAGCCTTGGTTTTCAAAATATGCCAATCAGTGATTTTTGTCGAACTTTTGCTCCTGACATTCCGACGGGTCGGTGTCGCAAAAATTACAAACAATTTTTTCTCCTACCACCCCATCGGAATTGAATCAGCTGTTTGTGCCTGTCAAGTTTGCGGCACTACGAGATTTCCGATGGGTATGAACGGAAATTTTAGTTTGTCTGAGTTCGACCGAGCGTAGGAGGCCTGTCGGAATTTTACGAAAGCTTTCCGACACCCTTTTTATACCCTTGGAGAGGGTATATTAAAATTGTCCAAATGTTTGTACCGCACAGAAGGAAGCATCTCCGACCACATAAAGTATATATATTCTTGATCAGCATGACGAGCTGAGTTGATATAGCCATGTCCGTCTGTCCGTCCGTCCGTCTGTCCGTCTGTCCGTCCGTCTGTCCGTCTGTTTCTATGCTATCTCCACCGTCAGTTTCAAAGCTATCTCAACCAAACTTTGCACGAAGTCTTTTGGTATAAATATGCTGCACATTTGTCGGAACCGGCCGGATCGGATGACTATAGCATATAGCTGCCATAGGAACGATCGGTTGAAAAAGTAGTTCTAGTGAGTAAAACTTTTTTGTTTCCAATGCTATCGCTATTAAACCACGTATTTATCAGTTTTTTATGCTTTCACATAATTTCAGCAAGTTTTATGCAAATCGGGCAACTATATAGTATAGCTGCCATACAAAAATAGATCTGAAAAAAAGTTTTAGTACACACAAAAAAATAAAAAATTGTAAATGTTACATTTTTCGTTTTTGGCTAAAAATTGTTGATTTAATGGTTTTTTTTAAATTAACTTATGATTGTTAATTGAAAAAACTTTTACTTGCTCTGTGATGATTTGAACTCGGTTCTCTTGCACTGAAATTCGAATTGACTGACATTCTAGACGACTGGGCTACGCCGCGCGTTTGAGTCAAGGCAACTAAAAGCTTACTTGTAGTGAATGGGATTCTGATGTGTGCAGAAAATGTTTGCATATTTGCCTGCTTGCAATTCTCAAGATCTAATTCAACACTCTCACCATATAAATAGCGTATACGAAATTTGCGAAGAAAAAATCAAAAGTGTTAGCATTTTGAAATCAAAGGGACACATAGTTAATTTCAAATGACTTTTGTCTTGATTATACGTTGAATTTGGTAAAATCAACAAGAAAAATCATTAAATCAAAAATTTTTAGTCAAAAACATTGTTACATTTACAATTTTTTTTTTGTGTGTACCATATAAAAAACTGGCAGAAATATATCATGCTCCAAGGGTATATAAACTTCGGTCGAGCCGAAGTTAGCTCTATTTTTTTATAGGAGTTAAGTAAATCGATTTAGTTTGTCTGAGTGCTAAGCTTAATATATAAAAAATTTCTGCTTTAATATTTTTTGTTCGTTGTATTCAAATTACTTTACCGATTTGGAAACAATGTTTTTCGCAATTATTGTAAACTTAGTTACCTTTCTATTCCTGCTTGACTTTAACTTAAGATAGTTTTCTGAATTTAGATATGGCTTAAATAAAATGTAAGTGTACCAAACAAAGAAATTACTGCAAATGGCTTCGCTTTGCTAAGTTAAGGCATACTCTTAGATGAGATAAGAATTTAGTACGAACCATCTATCTAAACTGTGGAAGATATGTGGTTTTTCGAAATTGCGGCATGGCAAAAATTTAAAATTAACTTGATCTGCCTGCAAGTATAAGAAATGTATGTATATTACCATCTCTGAGATCTGTTTGTTCATACGGAAGGACGGACGGACAGACGGACATATACTTTATAGGATCGGATTCTTTTGTCTTCAATCTATAGAATTGCCCATTGAAATAGTAAAATCCAGATTTGCTTTTCGAAATAAATTTTCAAGCATTTTCAAAGACAGCAGCCAATAATAGCCAAAATAATGCCTACTACCATAAAAGCATTTCAATATAAAATACTACGAATAAAATGGCTTGACATACAAAACGGGCCCTTGTGAGTGCATAGTTGCAATGCTTATATGCGTATCCTTTGGAGCACAATAGCAAAATTAGAATAACTTGCAGTGCTTACAGTGCTCGGCAGCTAAATGAGTGTACATTGATGGACATTTGGCAAATTAAGGGTGCGAGTGGACGCCAAGGGCACCCAAAGCTTGGGAGACTGGGTCAAAGGCCTGTCTTTTCCAATTTCACACGTCGACAAAAATAAAATTTAATTTATACGCCTTGCCAAAACACATTTCTGGCACGGACGGAGGGAGAGCAGGAGAGCGGAATTTACCAGCATTGTTGTTTTTCGTGTCCGAGTCAGGAATTTGAAAACAATTCGAGAGCTCGCAGGATGCTTTGTTTTTAGCAGAAAGCATAGCCGGATAGCCACATACACAAAAAGTGCAGGGCAATAGCACAAAAGCAAGTCCAAAATGAAATTTCGATATATATGGATTTGAGCTCACATCGATAAAGATTTATGTCTCCTTGGTAAAGCCCTCCTCGCATTGGGTGTGTGCCATAAAAATAGACGTGCTGGAGGCGGGCAAAACGGATTGGCATTTTGTGTGTAAAGGAAATGTGTATCTTATGCTGAAAATGAGTCCTAAATATACACAATCCACATGATGTAGACACATTTAATTTGATTTACCCCAATGGATGAGGCGAGCCGCACGCAAAGGACGTGCCAGCAAAAGCGTTGACTCACCTTTCTGTAATAACTTCAAAGATGCAAAAACATCGAGGACAACTGGAGAATTTGTAATTTCTGGGCTGGATTAGCATTCTGCTTTGACTTGTGCTTGCTGATTAGCAAGCGATGATGATTAAAATTGCGCTGAAATTACCAAGTGGAGTCCATTCGCTGCCGCCCTGCCCCCCGTATCAGCATTTCGATTTGTTGGAATTTTTCATAATTAGAAGTCAGTGAAATGTCGTGAATTGCAAATTGCAAACTAATTGAAATTCTCCGGCGTCCAATGGGCGGATAAATGGGTGTGGTTTCTGTGCGTGTGTATCTAACAGCATAAAGCATACCGCCTTCTGCAGCTTTTGAATATTCAGCAAACAGTTTGATGCATTTCTTGGCGCTGCCTTCGGACACTGTCCGCCAACAAAGCCCTCATGGGTAATTTCACTTTGTGTGCGCACTGGGCGAAAAATTACGCAAAAAGAAAGTCCATCGGGGAGAGAAATAGCGAGAGAGGGCAAAAATGGAAAACAAGTCCGCCGACGCCGGGCAGAGAAATGATTTCGAAAAACAATATCCGCTCGTTGATTCCTTGGCCAGCGAATCGGTGCGTTGCATATTTTCGCAATTTACTTGCGCTTGAATGAAACCCCAAGACGCGTAGCTTGTACAACCGAAGCTGCAGAGGACGCACGATGAAGACACAATATTGAAAGACTTTTAATAAAAATCAAGGGACCAGTCATAATCGAAGGCCAGCCGCCGTCCACCCTCATTCCATGCTCTATGCAGATGCGTTTACGTAAAGAAGGAAATTGAGCGCTCATTACTTTCAACAGGGTGTGCACTTTACTTCTTAGTGCTGAATGAATGGAGACTGCAGTGCTCAGGAATTCTTGTTAGCTCAAGATGGTATACAATGAAATAATTTTAACAAGCGACTTAAATGTTTTGTGGCCATCGAAAATGTCCGAGCATTCTAACCCAAAAAAATAAAAATTAAAATCCAATAAGAATTATTATTGGTTTTTTTTTTTAAAAAATTTAAAAAAAAAATTTAAAAAAAAAACCTTAAAAAAAAAAATAGGGGGGGGTTAAAAAAAAAAAAAAAAAAAAAAAAAATAAAGAGGGAGAAGGAAAAAAAAAAAAATGGGGCTCCCTTTTTAAAAAAACTAAACCCTTTCCCATAAAAAGACAAAAATTAGAGGTCAATATTTCTTAAAAATTTCCCAATTTTTATTCACAAAGAGAAACTAAAAACCAAACCATTTTAAATATTCCACAAAAAAAAATAATAACAAAAACAGTACGCTTGCAGTCGGACTCGAACACTCTCAACTATCGTTACGAATGTTTAGGAAAAGTGACCTAATCCTAAGGTGACATATTTGGCTGTAAATTTGCCTTTCAGCTCACATTCTGGTTGATTTTGAAAATTGATTTTTAGGCCGTTTTCGTTGGGAAACTGCTCAACCTTAGTTATAGTTTTCTCTATTTTTTGAGTGTATCGGAATGGCGTTGCCTACTTGTGCGGCTGAAATAGCTGTTTAAATTGGTATCAGCGAAAAATCACAAACTTCAATATACATTTAAGGTTTCGCGAGCAAGCGAATGTGAGGTCTTGGAATGTATTATAAATGCTACATCGACTGTTAGAAGCTTGCGATTTCGCTTAGCAATTTCTGTCCAACATCTGTAAGCATCTGATGACAATCCAAATAACCCAGTTTATGTATTTAAACAAATTATTTGATTGCAAGCAATCAGGATTTGTTATTAACAAAATCTGTTGGACTGCAATAATAAACATCTCCGAAGGCATAGATAAGCAAATAGACAGTGAGAAGGCAAAGCAATGAATTTGGCACTGCAAATTACGAGATCTTTGTGCACTAAGAAAAAAGTGCTGTGATATTTTAATATATTCACATTGAATTGAAATATTTTTGCCATTGATTTGGGGTATAAGTATCGTAAATTTAAAATGTGTATACTTTGATTTAATGTTGAAAATTGTACAAAACGCGAAAGCAAAGCTGACTTTGTCTGTTTCGAAGTTTTAATCCACTTGAAAAAGCTTGCTTCAACGGCTAGCGATTGTGACTAAACTTCGCAGATCAGCTTCAAGACACATAACATTAAGCATGACCGAGTTAAAGAGCTCTAATATTGAAAACAAAAAAGATTTTCTCACTTAATCCCATTTTCTGACCGATAATTTCAATATCAGCTACAAGAAATAGTCATCCGATCGGTTCCTACATATTAGCAGCGTGCAGTTAAAAGAAGACTCTGTGCGACATTTCTGCTCGATAGCTTTAAAACTGCGGGAATAGTTCGCGTAGAACCAGACAGAAGGACAAACAGACGGACGACGCAGCTCGTTGCTTTGATCAAGATTATATATAGTTTATACGGCCGGAAACGAATATTTCTATTCGTGGATGACTGCATTGCAACGCTTTATTTATTTGTTTTTAACGTTATAAATTAATATCTTTTTGACCATAAAAGACTCAATTTTGTTTGAAAACTCCGAAACTTAAGTTGTGTTTAGGGCAACAAATTGATTATCCTTAGAAGCTAAACGATGGTGGTTAATTCTAAAAAAAACTTCATATAAAACTTCGCAACAATTACTTGATATTAATAAATAAGTTCAAAATTTATTAACCCGTCGCGCTTCGCTGCGCCTTCAACAGTACAGAACCAAACAATATTACATATAATAATACCCCGTGGAACCCAGAATTTGCTGATGCGTTTTCCCTCCAACTCCCACCCCCAGTTACCAGGCACTTCCCACCCACATCCCTCCCACTTTCCGCCCACATCCCTTCCACATCCCATCTGCATACCACCCACATGCCACCCATATCCCACCAACATCCCACCCACATCCCCCCCACTTCCCTCCACATTCCACCCACTTCACAACCATTTACCACCCACTTTCCACATACTTCCAAAACAACTAACCACCCAAATCATACTCACAATCCACCCACATCCCATTCACTTCCCAGTGGGCATTCCGGCGGTATTTCCGACATCAGATAATGAAAACACAAAATAATTCTCATTTTGACCTTACAAACCCAGTTTCAAGTCAATCGGATGAAAAATAGTTAATTTTCATGTAGAATTTTCCGGGCATTTTCACGTCTGGGGGTGGATTTCCCTACATTGAAACATCACATTTTTAATTAATCGGATGATAAATAGTTTTTTTCATGCAGAATTTTCCGTAAATTTTCCGACCGTCAGGTCAAATTTTCCATCTTGGAAAATCACATTTCAAACTATTTGGTGTTCTACCCTTACAAACCGAATTTCAAGCCAATCGGATGAAAAATAGTCTTTTTTCAAGCAGAATTTTTCGGCCAGTTTCCTCGTGCCCGGATTTTCCAAAATCGGGGAAACTTTTCCGACGCTTTTCCGAATTTTCCGGGTGGAATTTTCCAAAACCACGTCTTAGTACGCACTTTCACCACTAACAGAAACTGATGTCCAAATTACAGCTTTCTATCTCTTATCGTTCAGTCGGTCAGTCAGTAAATCCGTCAGGACACACTCTTTTATATGTAGAGAGGTTGAACATTGAACTTTCCGACCGATCGCCTTCCGATTTCGGAGAACCATTTAAAAAGAAACAAAAAAGGTTTTCTTGTTAAGCCTCATTTTACGACCATGGTTCTAATTAGAGATAGGGCGGTCGTTTTTTCGTGGCTGGGAACTTGTAAACATATCCGCGTACTAAGGTTGTCGATAATTCTCAAAATTTCAACAACGAGAATTTTAAAAATTCAAACTTTTAATATTGATATTTGATTTTTGCTTCGAAGAAACCCCATAAATTTAATGATGAAAAAAAGAATGTCACGTGCCACATGTCCCGTGCGAAAAAAAATCCCTCTCGATTCGCTAAAATCGGAGTTTAAATATTTGCCCGCAAAACAACTTCTGGTTTTCTCCCGTGCGAATGCCTTGGTTGTTTGCAATTATTTTGGAAGCGTAATACTGCCCAAAATCAACCTTTGCACCATATTGGGCTAATTAAGCCCTATATGGGGGCTTATTATAGTGTTAATCAAGAGTAATAAGTTAAGTGTATTTTCTAAATAGAAATCCGTTTTATTTTGACTTTTTATCCTCTGTACCAAAGACACACAGAGTATGTAAGTTTGTGCTAATGTATGTAACAGGGAGAAGGAATTATTTCCGACTTTGTACATATCACTATGTATATTCAGCTGTACGCCCGACTGACATATTATCAACCCACAGCCAAAACTGCTTATGCTACTGATCTAAGATTTGGCATAGACCTTTGTTTAGTTATGCAGGCGCGCACTAAGAGAGATAATTTGGAAAATTTCACAGCGAAATACGTAAAACTAGTATCATGATGCAACAAAGACGGTGAGGCGTTCTCTAAGAGAACTGTCAGCTTGCGTCTGAAAATTTTAATCAGCAGCCCAGCGGCGCAAATTCCAATTACAAAATGGGTTACTACTGCGTTGCTTTGGCATCAGTATGAAGGAAATACTCCCATACAATCTGCATTACTTTGCCATCTGCATGGCCGCTTTGTAAACGGGGTGCGCACAGCCTGCATTCCTACTATCTCTAGCGAAAAGCAGAGAGTGTACTGCTATTTCGACAGGCGTAATGCAAATTTTTGACAGAACACGTTGTGCTCTACGCCGCTGGGAGTTGACACTCGATCTAAAATAAAAAAATTTTCATATTAAAATAAATATTTAACGCTGGTGGTGGTTCAGAACTTCTAGTCATAGATCTTCTGAATACGCCACAAGAAGCGTATGTGGTCAGGTAAAGCTGCTGATCGGTTCAACCTGGCGAACCCAGCGTTATACTGGCTTACTACGTCTCAAGCCGACTCAACCTCCTCGTGGTGACCACCGGAAGCAGTTTCAATGCACCCGCATTTGCTGCTGACTAACGTGAGCGGCGACCCGCCCTTCCCTACAGGATGCAATATATAGGGTTAGTGCGTTGGGTTTGGTACCCACCACATTAAAAACCGTTTAGCGCTTTAACTTGTGTCGTTGTGTCCAGTTCATTTTTTAGGGTGGTAGCGGGGAGGGCTTGGTTGCTTCTGAGACGTTCCCGTCTTTCATCTCGGCCGATTATTGTTATCTAGAAGGTCGTTTAAAACTGTAGGAGATCTCCAACGGGGGCGGGAGGGGGCGTGGCCATGCAAACTGCCGTCAGATAAGATTTAATCACCTCCCCCGTGTTGGCGGCGGACGGCGGGGGGCGGGGGGGGGAGGGCTCGATGTGTGCTGCGTTTTCGAGATCTCTAGTTTTCCGAAGTCCAAACCAATGATAACTGCGACTACAATGCCCTTTGACGAAGACCCACGCAAACATTTTAAGGACCACGATTTGAGGATATACCAGCAAAGTATGTTCTACTTTGCATGATGACGTTGAGCAGTACGCAAAGCTCCGTCAAAATAGGAAAGAACCTTTCCGAACCATTTAATACCAAAAGAGGTTTGAGGTAGGGAGTCGTGTGACTTCTTCAATCTACTGATGGAATATATACTGCGCCAGTGCCCACATGCCAACAGAACGGGCGCCTTTATTCATAAAGATCTAATGCTACTTCCATTTGTCGATGATAGTAACATTATTGGCAAAACCGAACGGGCGGTAAACATGGCGTTTTCAGAGATTGAGAGGCAGTCTGAACTAATGGGTTTAGCGGTAAATGCGGACGAAATACCTAGTAAAAGTTGGCGATGATTTCCGTATTCCAAAAAAAATTTCGAACTGTATGAGCTCTATGGGGACACCTGTCTGGTCAAGCGCATAAGGCAACAGCGGTTGCGCTGGTTAGGTCATGTCACCAGGATGGACTAAGAAGCTCCAGTAAAAGGAGCGTATAAATCGAAGGCGGCTGACTATGGAGGAAGAGGCAAGCAGGGGAGACCTCCACTAAGATGGGACGACCAGGTGCGGGCAAACATTGCCAAGCTTGGTGTGACCATGCTGAGCAACTGGTGCCAGACCGTCAAACGGTAGGAGGCAAAAAGAAGAACAGAAGACGACTAAAAGGAGAAAATAAGCATTAAGCGCAGAAGCCACAGACACTGATCAAACGGTAGTGATGGCCAATAAAGAAGAAGAAGGAAAGAATATTTAACACTAAATCAATGGTGAAAATATTAAATTTAAAGTGTAAATATTAAAATTTCAGTGAATTTTTCCCTCTGTGTAAAAGCGTGCAGTTAAATGAAGAATATGTGCAAAAATGTATGCTATGTTAAAAACTGAGTGCCTAGTTTGATTAGAAACAGAGTCAATCTACTTAAATCGTCGCCCTCATCAAGAATATATAAAGTTTATGGGTCGAAAGTGAATATTTATGCTTGGCGAAATTATTACACCCTCTGCAGGAGCATAAAACTCACCAAGGTAAGGGGAAGTTTAAAAAAAACTAGTTAAGTAAACAGTCATACAAAAGCATTGGCAGTTCCCAACACTGTCTGCAATTGAAAGTTTATTAATTGCTTTTCAAATATCTGCAATAACTGAGCTCAAGTTTCCTTTTTGGCAATTGTTTTTCTTTTTGCTTAGCTGTGACACTGCAAATTAAATGATTTACTTACATACATAATATGTATGGAAATCATCTGGAGTAACACAGGACACGCTTGTTCTAAAGTTTCGATTTAATCTAATCGCAGATGCTCCATAAAATGTTGAAAAAGATATGCTAATTTAATGGTTATTATCAAAAGGTTCTCATGTAAACAAACCAAATTCAACTTTCTATGGACTTTTATTGAATTTTTTTGTAGCGCCGCTTGTAAATTTTCCCGCACTTCGGACCCACAATTTGGCATGCTGAGTCACCGTCACCCACCGCTGGCAAATAAATGGAAAACAAAAAACAACCAAACTTCAGACGCGTACAGTTTTAAAGGACTCTATTCCTTTGCGGCAAAGGCGGCAAATTCCTTTTTTATTTTTGTGCTTTATTTTTAAAAATCAAAGAGCAACTTTGAGAAACTCAGAGAAAAGCGAATTGTAAAAGAAAAACGAAACGGTGCCGCAGAGGCCAAGGAGTAAACGAAGCGGCAACATAAACATAATGAAAAAGTATAAACTTAAGCAAACTTAAACAGAAAATGAGTCGATAACATAAGATAAGCCAGCTCGTGTACAAGGCGAAGGGATCAAGGAGCAAGAGCATGGTACTGACAGCGCGAACACGTTTCCTTGACGGCGCGCAGAATTACGTGAGTCAATTGTCGAGATACGCCCTCCAGGCAGAGATTGGGGTCAGAAGCAGGCGCATCATTTCGCATCGACACAACACAAGTTACCGGCTCATTGGAAAAGTTGAGTTCATCTGCTGCACGTGACGTGCAGTGGACGACCGTCGCGACGGTTGGTGCCGCGGATGTCGCCTGCTAGCCAAGAGTCTTGTCAACAAATTTAAACTGGTACCTGCAAAAGTGTTTGCGAAACTTCTTAATAACTATTCCCAAAGAATGTCTGTGGTGTTTTCTTAAAATATTTTGTGAAAATAAAAACTTTATCATGCAACCAAGTGCAAGCTGAAACCCAAACCGAAAGAAAATTAATTGCAAATGTCTGTCAATCTGTTGAGCTTTTGAAAAGCAACCGCATCGAATTTTCTTTCATCAACAAATTTGAAATAAGACACGAACAGCACAAAGAATATAAATTCAATGACAGCCCAACTTGACCCTTTTATATTTGCCAATCAACCACAAATAATTGAGAAATATGACATGCTGGATATAGATCCCAATCGAATTATATTTATATCCGACGCAAACGAAATTCGCATGCTCTTTCAAATTTATTATAAGAGTTACCTTCGTTTTATTAACTAAAAGACGCTGACTGATTCTTCGCAATATAGATTAGTTACTCATTTTCTATTTTCGAAGAACTTAAGCTTGAATTAATAAAAAAAGCTTGACTAAATCAAATGCGGTACTCTGCAAATCTGTTTGAAACTTGGTCATTATTAAAATATTACGTTTTCAAATCGATCTGCGAAGTTTGGTCACCATCGCTAACCGTTGGAGCGAGCTTTTTCAAGTGTATTCGAACTTCGGCACAGTGGAAGTCAGCTTCGCATTTTGAAATTGCGGAGGATAATCCGGAGGGTCATTGTGGAGGAAAAAACGGATAATACTGGAAGGGTACAACATCTTTATTTTTGTCATTTGCTTTCAATCAGCGGCATGCAGCGCGTGTTTGTTGTAATATATACACTGAGAAAAATCAATCTAAACCCAAGGTTATGCATAGTTTTAAAACGAGCCGAAACGGTGTCAGAATAGGACAGAGACGACTCTGAACTCTGTGTACCTTTGGTACACACATAAAAATCTGGTGGGTAAAATTAACTACGCTGACAGTAAATTTTTTCAAAATTTTTTAAGCATGTGTCAGAATTGTCGGCAGAAGTTTAAGCGAACAATTACAAAGTTTAACAAGTAAGACCGTTGCAGTCGAGTAGCCCGACTTCAATATACCCCAGTGGCGTAGCGAGGAGGGGGGCGGGGGGAGCGGCCCGCCCCGGGCGGCAAATTTTTAGGGGCGGCAATTTCTGGTGGCGCCAATTTCTGGTGGCGCCTAGTTTCAGGGGCTGCAAGTTTTTGGGGCGGCAAAATAAATACAAAATATATATTGATTATTCTCTTAAATTAATACATAGTGGTATTCTTGAAGGTTATTTAGAATCTGCTCTTATTTCAACATGGGGAACCTTGCGAGATTCTGCACTTCAAGATCTAGTAAAAAAATAAATTTTTCTTGAGTTCATTTTTGAAAGCTTTCGAGTATGTTTAAAGGGATTAAAGATCAGTGGTCTACAATGGACGAAATAAAAATGCTGCAGTATTTAGACCTTGTGTTTGACTTAATCAAAGATGTTGGGGATATATTCCACTATTTCATCCTGCTTCTTCCTATCAAGCCCTTCCAATATATTGATTATGTTATCAAGGGAATATACACGGGGGCGCTGATTTGTAGTATGCTTTAAAAATTACTTATGATACAAATGTTGTGTCAACTGACATTTTCCATATTAAAAACAAAAAATTTCTACCTTTGAGCAAAATAAGAAAGTTGTTTCCAGATATACCTTTTAACCAATACAGAATGAGTTATTTAATCGTTTGTTACATGGAAAAAACACAAATTTATAGTGTCAATTATAAAAGAACAATTAACAAACACCAAATAATATTTTCAAGTTAATTCGTCATAGTTCGCGATTCATCGTTTTCGCGATATTTTCCGAATTTTTGAGGTTCACAATACCATAGTGGACTACTTTCGATTTCTTAGGTCATAATGGCGTACAATGAGCAGGGCCATCTCATGTTCTCTTTCTAAACTTAAGCATCTTTGCCACTGAAATCGAACGGATTGACTTCCACAGTTTAGGTTATGTTATGTTTCCAAAAAACGTAGTCCAACTCGTCCAATAATAACAGCCACCAGTTAAAACCTCTGCAGGCAGACTACAATGAAAGCTAATTCGAAACGCATTTGATATCAAACCAGAAAACTATGTTCGACCTCGAAATAATTTTTGTTTCGGTCCATCGTAGTCAATTTTTTTTTAAATTTTGGTTAAGGAGGTATGTAAAAAACGATTCCGCGGCATTTGCAAAAAAATTTTCGCCTGCGGCGCATTCTTCTAATACATCCCACAGTTAAAGAATTTTTCCCGATAATACTTAACAATGTCTATGATACCAACTTCAGCAAAATAATACCCCTCGAACAATTTAGGTCTTTGTCATCCCTTATCAAAATCCTGTGTACGTCCCTTTATCTTACAAAGAAGTTTTTATACAAAGAATAAGAATCACTTCATTTTAGAAAGAAGTTTTAAATGTTAAATGTTAAATGATCAGGGTACGGTATACACCTATGTTCATGGAAAAATTTGGGTCTCTATCTCTTATAGTTGCTGAGATCGACGCGTTCATACAGACAGACGGACAGACGGACATGGCTAAATCGACTCGGCTGCTGATGCTGACCAAGAATATATATACTTTATAGGGTCGGAAATGTTTCCTTCTCCCTGTTACATACATTTGCACAACTTCAGGATCCCCTTTTACCCATTTTCAATGGGTACAGGGTATAAAAAGCGAAGTTGCTAACATTCAATATAATATTAAAGAATACAATTAACCCCCAATGTTTTAATTTATAAGCCTACTATCAATAAAATACGAATCTACAAATTGGGGGCTCATCCAGGACTTTGATAAGTTAATGGCCCTTTTATTTAAAACAAGCGACTTGACTTGGTGTGTTTTTTGACAAAACTGCGCATAAGAGCTGAATGTGGTTGTCGGTTTGGATAACGACCTGGTGAAAGAGACGCAAAGCAGTACGCTTTAAGAGAGGCGGAAAAGTCTGGTGGCACGAGAATTTTCGGATTGCGGCGGCGGCATTGCTGAGAGCTGTGAGCAGAGATTCAGGATCAGCAGCAAGAGCGAGGGCTAGCGGCGACTACGTGGTAGCTTGTGGTAGACTTGTCTGTTGCAGGAATTGGCAGCATCGAAACAGAAGCGTGGAGAGCAAACTGAGCGACGAGAGAGCGGAGAAGAGCGTGGAAAGAGAACCAGTGTTACGGAGACAACAACAAAAATAGTGGGAAGCTAACTTCGGCTCGACCGAAGTTTATATACCCTTGGAGCATGATATATGCGGCCAGTTTGTTATATGGCTATACGATATATTCATCAAAAAAGTTTTTCTCACTAGAACTACATTTTGGAACGATCGTTCCCATGGCAGCTATATACTATAGTCATCCGATTTGAATCAAACTTAACAGAATTGTGTGGTAATATATAATATTGATTTGGGCAAAGTTTGGGAGAGGAAAGTTTCTCATTAAGACTTTTTCTCAGACCAATTTTTTGTATGGCAGCTATACTTTATAGTTGTCCGATTTTGATAAATCTCGATGAAATTATATGACATCACAGAAAACTTATAAATCCGAGGGTTGGGAGCGATAGCATTGAAAACAAAAAAGTTTTTCTCACTAAAACTACTTTTTCAACCGATCGTTCCTATGGCAGCTATATGCTATAGTCATCCGATCCGGCCGGTTCCGACAAATGTGCAGCGTATTTGTACCAAAAGACTTCGTGCAAAGTTTGGTTGAGATAGCTTTAAAACTGACGGAGGAGATAGCATAGAAACAGACGGACAGACGGACGGACAGACGGACATGGCTATATCAACTCAGCTCGTCATGCTGATCAAGAATATATATACTTTATGTGGTCGGAGATGTTTCCTTCTGTGCGTTACAAACATCTGGACAATTTTAATATACCCCCTCCAAGGGTATAAAAAGTAGAATAAGTAAGGCTTGCAAATTTACTAATATAGTGTAAGCGAGTTCTGATATTGTTAAAATGGATATCGAACAGATTCTGGCACTTCGCGTCATAGATTTACGTGCAAGGTTATCCGAGCTAGAACTTGACACGGTTGGAAGGAAGCGTGACTTACAGAATAGATTGTTAATCCACTATGGTATTCAAGACGAAGAAGATGATCCGAAGACGAATCGGTAATAACTGCAAATGAGTTCAACAATGATGAAAATGGCCAACAAAATATTGTCAGTCCAGAAAACAGATCATGGTTTACTTTGAAGGATGTAGAAGGCAGTGTATCTCAATTTTCAGGTTTAGAAGTTCCAGACGTTAGGCAGTGGACATACCCACCCGACCAAAAGTTCGCCCGCGAATTCGCGCGCGAACTACAAAGCGAATAAAAAACGAACAAAACCTTCGTTTACGAATTCGCCAAACGTTCGTTCGGTACTTGTGTCGCTCAGTTTATGGCAGGCAAACATTCGTACGCGAACATTCGCATGCGAATTCGCTCGCGAATGTTGACTCGAACGTTTTACGAGTTTCATTTTCACTCGTTCCAAAATTTTTTGTACAATAAAACTCGAATAATTTGTAATTTTTTACAATAATATTTATTTAAATTCATCGCTTTGGTTCCCATTGCAGCTGCTTCCAGGCATTTCTTTGTATAAAAGCGGTTGCTTCCTTTTGATTGGCCTGATTTAAACAATAAGCAATTAACAAATAGGCAACAGCACTTTGGACAATACAATCATGAACTTTAAACTACATAAAACAATAATTGTTAACCGATTAATTAATTGACGCTCGGCAAAATGCTAAGCCAAATTATAAATGTCGGCCCATGGCGGAATTAATATGTTAATATAATTTACAAAAATTTTTTTGTTAATTTCACCATACGCCGGCCTAAGTATAAGAGCATCAAAGACATACTGAAAATGCAAAGTCAAAGTCGACGGCGACGCGGCGTAGTTTTGATTCATTTTCTACCTCCTGCAGAGAGAAGCAAGATAGAAGGGAACTCACAAAGAGTTTCGCTAAAACTAAACAAAATACGAATAAAGTTCTTCGCGGAACTTTCGCTTGAAGAGAACCTTCGCTTGTGTGTCGGGTGGGGAAGAACTTGAGGAATGTGCAAATACTGTGATGTGGAGCCAACTACAGCTTTTCATTTATTCAAAACAACTATTGACAGGGGCAGCTAAATCATTTGTGAGGAGTCAGAAAAATATTAAGGATTGGGTTTCCTTGAAGAAAGCGTTGCTAAGAGAGTTTAGGTCAACGTCAACAGAAAAAGGGAGCAACCTTAAATGAATGTCTGTACGCATTGATGGAAATTCCTAAGCCTGTTGATATTGATGAAGAGAGCCTGATAGAGTATTTTGTCAAAGGAATTCCAGATACAAAAGCAAATAAGATAATGTTGTTCCAAGCTAGGAATATAAAAGAGCTGAAATTCCGAATCGAAGTATACAAAAAGTCTCGAGGATCTTATAAGTCATCAAACAAATTTGAAACAGAGAAAGGTTGTGCTGAAAAAGAGAAGGGAGTTACGCAAAGTAACGATAAGAAATGCTTTAATTGTGGTGAGTCATCTCATTTTAAAAAAGACTGCACAAAACGGAATAATAGATTCTTTAGATGTGATCAACCTGGTCATCGTGCTGCACAGTGCAAAGCGGAGATTAAAGTAAAGCAAGAGAAAAACACTAATATGATTCAGGAGGATAAAACGTTGAAGCAGTCCAGTATATTCACTCCATCTGGTTAGTAGTTAAAGAATGTTCTGTACCAGGGAATTGTTGTTAAAGGTCTAGTTGACACGGGCGCAGATTTGTGTTTAATGCGTAGGAGTAAGTTCTTGAAGTTAAAGAACGTAACCCTGAAAGGTCCGCAGAAAAGTTTGACAGGAATTGGAGAATCGCAAGTTCTTACATTTGGCAGTTTCACTATACTGGTAAAAATAGACGGTATTGAAATGAATGTAGAAGCCTGATGAGGATATGGGATATGATACAATTCTTGGTAGGACCATCTTGGAAAACATTGATATAAAGGTAACTAAGAACGGTACGCAGTTTTTAGTCAGAGAGGACAATGAAATTAAAGAAAATGAGGTATGTGCGTTTATTGCTGAAGAGGGTGAAAAGAATTTGGATATTGATATTTGGGAAAGGCACATCCTGAAGAGCTGAAAAGATTAGTTGAAAAATATTCACCGAAAAGAAATTCAGATGCCAAAGTTGAAATGAAAATTGTCCTTACTGACGAAATACCTGTATATAGAGCCCTGCATGAATGAAGTCAAAGGGACCTTTGATTCATGTTTTAAAAAAATGGTTCAAGTAAATCAAGTAAACAATTTTTTTAGTTCAAATTAGTCAGCTAAAGTTTCCAGTGACTCCAAACAGATCAAACTCCAAACAGAACAAACTCAAACAGTTCGAGCTTCAAACAGATCAAGCTCCAAATAGATCAAGCTCCAGTGGTTCTATAGATCGAATCAAGTCAAACATTGACCCATCTAAAAAAAATTTGTTTTTCCAAATTCGCAATTTGCTATGCTCGGGTGATGGAAATTAGACCGCGTGAATTAAGACCGCCGTCGGCGGTCTAATTTCATTCTGCAAAATGAATTTAGACCGCCATCACAAAATGAAATTAGACCGCGCGGTCTTATTTCATTTTTCAAATGAATTTTGTCCGCCATTACAAAAGAAATGTATTTTTGGTTTTTAATAAAAAGAAACTATATATAACATTATAAAATTTTCGCCTGCGGCGCTGAAATTAAAACGGTACTTTTGCACATCTGTACAAAAATTCCTCTTATCAAATACTTTGTGTAAGAACCAGACCGCGCGGTCTAATTTCATTTTGTGATGGCGGCCTAAATTCATTTTGAAAAATGAAATAAGGCCGCGCGGTCTAATTTCATTTTGTGATAGCGGCCTAAATTCATTTTGAAACATGAAATAAGGCCGCGCGGTCTAATTTCATTTTGTGATGGCGGTCTAAATTTATTCTGGAAAATGAAATAAGGCCGCGCGGTCTTATTTCATTTTGAGATGGCGGTCTAAATTCATTTTGCAGAATGAAATTAGACCGCCATACAAAATGTACGGCGGTCTTAATTCACGCGGTCTAATTTCACAGAGCCGCTATGCTCCGGTCCTTCCTCGAACGATGTGCTTCACTGGAGAGCTGAGGGACAACCGCTCAAATATCTGCCGCATTAGAATGGAACCAGTACTGTGCACCGCAGTATTTCCGGTTGCAGACGCCCAAAACACTTAGCTGCCGGCCGTGCTGGACCTAATATATCTGCCTCTGGGGCACTGCCTGTCACATCCATTTAAACGGTTGAGACGGTACAGAGCAACATATTCGCATAATGCTCGCTGCCCCTGGCATATGCGTAACTCCACCCTTTAAAGAGACTTTGACACTCCCCCAGTTTGCTCTCCAGTTTGACACTCCACCAGCAGATGTAGAGGACGATTGCAGGCCCACACAAATCTCCCTGACTGATTGATTCACTGACTGACTGACTGACTGATTGGCAATCATAGCACAGCCTAAACGGTAAGAGATATAAAGCTGAAATCTGGACATGAGTTTCTGTTAGTGGTGAAAGTGCGTACTAAGACGGGGTTTTGGAAAATTCTTCCCGGAAAAGTCGGAAAAGCGTCGGAATAGTTTGTATGGGAAAAATTTTATTTTTCATCCGATTGACTTGAAGTTTTGTTTGTAAGCATAGTACGCAAAATGAATCGACAATTGTTTTTCCGATTTCGGAAAATCCGAAACGAGGAAAATGGCCGGAAAATTCTGCATAAAAAAAACTATTTTTCATCCGATTGGACTGAAACTCGGTTTGTAAGGGTAGAATGCGAAATAATTTGAAATGTGATTTTCCGATGTTGGAAAATTTGATCAAACGGTTGGAAAATTCTCGGAAAATTCTGCATGGAAAATACTATATTTCACCCGAATACTTGATTGTGGAAGGGATATGAGTGGGATGTGGGTGGTAAGTTGTTCTGGAAGTGTGTGTGATGTGGGCGGAAAGTGGGCTGGAAGCGGGCGGTAAGTGGGTGGTATGAGGGTGGCAAGTGGGTGGAATGTGGGTGGGAAGTGGGTGGAGTGCGGGTGGTAAGTGGGTGGGATGTGGGTGGGATGTGGGGGGGATGTGGGGGTCGGAAGTGGGCGGGAAGTGGGTGGGATGTAGATAGGATGTAGGTGGGAAGTGGGTGATATGTGGGTGGAATTTGGGTGGAAAATTGGTGGGAATTGAGTGGTGAGTGGGTGGGATGTGGATGGGAAGTAGGTGTGCATTGGTTCTATACTGTTGAAGGCGCAGCGAAGCGCGACGCGTTATTGCTACTGTTATAATAAAAAGGCACACAAGTATAATTAAAGATGCAATGTTATTTTTTTAAATTATCGTTTAAAAACATTATTTTTTTCACCATTTCATCCTTCGATGTAATTGCGGACCTTTTTTCTGATATCAGGTTTCCTGCTTAAGAAAAGGCTCTCTCTGATGAGGCACTGCTTGCAGGAGTGGCCAAAATTTTGCAGCTAGCTTTGTACAGAAGGAGAAACTGGTCTTTATGGTTTTCCCACCAAAGTCTTCACTGTCCTCTTCAGTTTCGTGTAAAAAAAAATAGGGAGTCGTTAAATGCACCATTTGCAGTTGTGGGATTGCTTTTCTTATCCAATATTTTTCCAAAGATTTCCCACACTCTGCTTCTTCCACGCTTTGGGCTAATACTGAACTCTCCAGAAATAAGCATCTGTTTAATATCTTCTTGGGTTGATATTAAAGACTCCATGGAACATGATGAAGACTATTTTTGAATTAAGGTAAAACTTTAACGTTAGTCCATACTTATTTGAAAAACCTTTTACCTAATATTAAATGTTCTAAATATTAAACATATACTTACTGATTGGTCCAGTGCAGTTTTATAATTTTGATCCATTTCTTTTCAATAATTTTTGAATTAACAACGAAATTGAAGAAAATTAATTTTGTTTAAAATTTGCTCAGAAATGAATGACAATTAGGCTCTGAGCTATTTGATCAATTCATTGAACCCTTTGAGCTATTTGAGTTGAGCATTATTGATCAGGCTTTGTTGAGCTGATCAGAGCTGAATCATGTTCAACAGCCAGGGGGGATTATCAAACTAAAGGAGAGGGGAACGTGCACATATCAAACAGCTCATGGCTCATGTCATAAGCTATAATTTAATGAATCAATAATTTTGTGAGCTATGAGTAGAAGTTCACATAGTTCAAATCAGAAAAAAAGTCAAGGGGAACTTCTATTCGATTCATGCAGGGCTCTACCTGTATATCAACACCCGAGACGAATGGCTTACTGTAACCAAGAGATTGTTGACAAACAAATAAAAGAGTGGCTGGCCGAAAAGATTATTCGTCCAAGTATTTCAGAGTACGCTTCACCTGTAGTCTTAGCACCTAAGAAAGACGGAAACAACCGTCCCCAAAATACAGGAAACTGAACGAAAAGATTATACGTGACAATTTTTCGGTAGTTCTGATGGATTGTGTAATCGATAAGCTTCAGGGTGCAAAATGTTTCACTACTTTGGATTTACGAAATAATTATTTTCATGTTCCTGGGGAACCGAATTCGCAAAAGTACACTTCTTTCGTAACACAAAATGGGCAATATGAGTTCTTGTTTTTACCGTTTGGTATTTCCAACTCGTGTGCGGTATTTACTAGTGTAGATTTATATTAGCAGTCTTGAGAGATTTGATCAGTAAGAATATCGTCACTGTGTACATGGACAATTTGATCATTCCGAGCAAGGACATCGAGGAGGGTATCAGAAAATTAATAAAAGTTTTTCTCACTAGAACTACTTTTTCAACCGATCGTTCTTATGGCAGCTATATGCTATAGTCATTCAATCAGGCCAGTTCCGACAAATGTGCAGCGTATTTGTACCAAAAGACTTCGTGCAAAGTTTGGTTACGATAGCTTTAAAACTGACGGAGGAGATAGCATAGAAACAGACGGACAGACGGACGGACGGACAGACGGACGGACGGACAGACGGACGGACAGACGTCAGACGGACCTGGCTATATCAACTCAGCTCGTCATGCTGATCAAGAATATATATACTTTATGTGGTCGGAGATGATTTGCGAAGTTTGGTCGAAGTCGCTAACCGTTGTGACAAGCTATTTCAAGTGTATCAAAAAACTTCGCTACAGACGAAGTTAGCTTTGCCTTTCTCGTTTTTATCGAAAATTTTACAAAAACATTAATTGATAGCGGCGCTCCATAATATTCATATCCTGAATTAAAGTAAAGTGACAACATCACTCCTTATCATTGGACAATAAATCAATTGAATTGTGCGTCCTTCAAAATTTTTGTAAGTTTTAAGAGTTGTGTAAAAACAATATTTTTTCCAATAGAGTATTATCTAGGGCAGTTAAAAATTATATTGGTACAATTAAATTTGAAGCACAGCGAATTTATGTAGCCCTGGAAGTCAAATGTTCGTTTACACAAATTTTGACTTTGTTTGCCTTGCACATAAAAGCATATTTCAAATCTGTATATAATAAAATCTACTTCGAATATGTATATTATAAGTGTTATCCCGCATTCCCTGTTTTACGTTATTTGTCTTCGTTTATGTGTGTTTTTGTAAAATTATGTTTTTAGCAATTCTAACCTTTAACTTGTTGTGTTCCGTGGAATAAAAGTATGTTGGATTGACGTGGATTGACGGAATTTTAAACGCTATATAGGATATTAATCGGACAACATTTATTTGAGTCGAGGCGAAATGCTTAAGTTTTGGCTTGCAAATGGTCGCCAAACCGAAACCTTAACTAAGTTTGTGCTGCAGAAAAGTAGCAGAAACACACAAAAAACAGTCGATAATAAAGAAAACAACAATTTTTTATACCCTTACAAAGGGTATTATAATTTTGCCAAGAAGTTTGCAACGCATATATATATTCATTTCCGACCCTATAAACTATATATATTCTTGATCAGCGTGACGAGCTGAGTCGATTGAGCTTTGTCCGTCCGTCTGTCTGTCCGTCTGTCTGTCCTTCTGTCTGTCTGTTTCTACGCAATCTAGTCTCTCAGTTTTAATGCTAATATGTCGGAACCGACCGGATCGGATGACTATATCTTATAGCTGCCATAGGAACTATCGGTCGAAAAGTGGGTTTTAATGAGAAATTTTTTTTGTTTTTAATGTTAACGTCCGCTCTTCAGCGATAATTAATATTTTACGCTTTTACACAGATTTGGAAGTTTTTGTCAAAATCGGATGACTATATCTTATAGCTGCCATAGGAACTATCGGTCGAAAAGTGGGTTTTAATGAGAAAAATTGTTTGTTTTAATGCTGGCGTTCTTAAACTCTGATGTATCAAAACATTTGCAAGGGTATAAAAACTTCGGCAAAGACGAAGTTAGCTTGGCCTTCTCGGTTTTACCATGTTAATGTTTATTAAAGCAAATGCTATCGGATGGGCTCAAGACTTAAAATGCAGCATCAAAGTTTGCTTGCATCTCGATTGCAAATACAATTTTAACCAGGTGACTTTGCTTAAGAATTCTTTGAAAACGTAGGACACCCACGATTATGCAATGAGGGGTGCTCTCGCTTAAAGCGTAGATTAGCTGCACCGGTTTCAGCAGATCATGGTGAGAATTAAAATCTTGTTATCCGGGTTGCGGAGCGGCCTGAGGGGGTTGGGGTGATTTACCAGATTGTTTATCACAAAAATTATCAGGCCTGTTCCCGTTTTCGATTTCGATCAAATCATGTGGAATCGGATTTGATAGCTGTTCCCGTTTCCGAAAAACGATCAAATTATTCGGTTTTAAAAGTTGTGGCTTTGAGTGAGTGAAATGAAAAGTAATTGACCATTTTCATGTCAACGGTTATATTTTTTCTATCCAATAATTTTATATTAATAAGTCATATTTTGAGAAGATTTTAAAGTAACCATAAAAATATTGGGCATTCAATTTGATTTAAAATTAATTATTTTAAAGTTGTACCCCAGAAATTGCATGTAGACGAAAGCAAAAACGATCGAAATGAAACCGAGCTGTTCGCAATTCCGCATTAGCGAATGCGCAGTGTTGATCGAAATTGTTCATGCTACCATTCAGCTCAATTACCGTTCGAAAACGTTTCGAACTTTCATTCGAAAAGAAAATCGATTTCTATTTCACTCGGAAACGGGAACATCAAATGAAAACGATTCGGAATTACAATCGTTCTACTTTTTAAATCCACTCGGAAATGGGAACAGACCTGTATATTTACATTTAAAATTTATGGGAGGTATTTTAGAAATTATTTTATTCAAAGACATTTGCATATATGGGGCGGCAGAGAGGGCGTGGTCCGATCGGTCTAAATTTTTTCTCAGGCTTCACATATGCTATGAGCATAAAGTGTTCCAAGTTTCAGGTCTGTAACTACATTTTTCTTATGCCAAAATTTTCCAAATGCCAAAATTTTTAACATTTGGACCAGAGTGCATCGGTCTGAAAATGGGTTTTTACTTCGAAAAATGTTTGATTTGAATGCTATCGTTCTTAATTTCTGATAAATCGGACCATGTGCAAGGGTGTAAAAACTTCGGCAGAGACGAAGTTAGCTTGGCCTTCTCGTAATATTTTTCAAAATAAATGAACAGAATATTCCAAAATATGGCCGTGTGTGGCCCAGCGGCTAGTGTGCTGGACTGCTGGGCGGAAGGTCGTGGGTTGGATCCCGCTCCCCGGAACATCTAATAAAAAGGTTTTTTCTTTCTTTAGAAACACTCAGTCACCTTCACCAGCTATTGGCGCCAGCTGTGAAAATTCTCAAACTCTGCCGTTCGGATTCGGCGTTAAACTGTAGGTCCCTTTCGCTTGCCCGAAAAATTTAAAGCACACACACCAAGAGATTTGGAGACGCTCGGCTTGGCCCCTTTGTGGCTGTATAGCCCATTTTACATTACATTTACATTCTAAAATATATGACATCCATGGTGGGATCCATTGGAGCAAGCTTTAGAGAGTATGTTATGCACAGAGTATGCACATACAAAGTTAGCATTGTCTTTCGATGACTCTTACTCTTAAGTTCCAAAAAGTATTGTAATTTTGCCCAAAAGCTTGCAACGCAGAGAAGATGAACTATTATTTTCACCACATTAACTATAAATATTCTTAATCAGGGCGACGAGCTGAGTTGACTTTACTTTGTCCGTCCGTCTGACTGTCTGTCTCTTTCCACGCAAATTAGTCTCTCAGTTCTAATGCTATCGAGTTGAAATTTAGCATAGAGTCTTCTTTTTACTGCATGCTACTAATATATAGGAACCACTTGGAGCGATTAATCGGTTGAAAAATAGGTCTTAATGAGATAAACATTTTTGTTTTAACTTTTATCGTTCTTAATCTCGGTGATACAGATAATATATATTATAGGATTTCAAACAGACTTGCAAAATTTTGTCGAAATCGCACAATGAGTTTTTAGCGTCCTAAAATTAAGAAACAATTTTACATTGCAGGGTATTCAACTCATTTGAGCATCTTAGTTTAAGCAGCTTAAAATACTGTGCTGTTTTGCCTTGACCTATTTTTATAAGCAGTTATTCTTTATTCTCTTTAAAAGTTTTTGCCCATTTTGTTGCATTTTCAAGAAAAGTTTGTGAGGCTTATTATATCCTTTTCCATGTTTCTACTTTTTTATGGTCGAATGACCCCATTTCATACACCCAGCACAAATTACTCAAAATTTGGCCGCACGGCAATATGTTGCCGCATATTAACACAGACACCAGAACAATAAATTTCCCGACAGTCTAAGCGGGATTTCCTAATATTTAGCTTCGATGCCGACCATTGCCACCCAGCTGGCTAGTTTTACCTATTTTTGTTTTTGCTGACGAGCCGTCCGGATGGACCACTCGAGGCACTCGAGCGCATTTTGAGGATGCTATTCGTATGCCGTGCACGTGTGTATCTCCAAGTATGCGTGTTTATAGCAGCAGAATACCAACAACGGGGAGGTGCATAAGTTTGCTTGTACGCCACTCAACGCCGTCCTCGAACCGCCACCGCCCCTTCCGGCTAGTTCGACATACTGGTGGCGAGTGCTCCAGAGATTGCGTGTATGTGTGTGGGTGTGGGAGTGTTTGCTTGGTAGTTCTTTTCTAGCTTGACCGCTCATTTATCACCGCAAAGTCAACCAGAGTTTGACCTTCATCAATTTTGTTCGTGCATGAATTGCTGGTTCGACTATGCGATTCTTTCTCAAAATATGCCTTGGCCTGAAAGCCGTTGCGTCTTCTGCGTTTTGTTGGGGATGTCGTCTCAAACTGCCTCAAGCTCATTCCTAAATAAATATGTGTATCTAATGTGATTATGTATGTAGGTACAGGGATAGGGTGAAATACACAGTGGCCAGAGAATACTGATTTATTCGTTGGAATTGTATCCACTCCCAATCCGAATACACGCCGTTAATTAAAGCAATGCAACTTTAGCTATTGGATATATTAACATTTTTAGCTCTAATATTATAATTTAACAACTAGCATTTCGACCACCAATAAAATCTAATTCATATGTACTAAATAATGTAGATAATCAAAAAACATACATTCTCGGATCTATGGTACCTATCCAAACGTTAAAAAATTATTATTTTTCATTTTAATAAAAAAAAATCGAAATTAGATCTCGACATCGCTACGTAATTTGCGGTTTTGCACAAACATTTTTTGTTATTTTTATAAACAATTTTAAAAATCGTCAAAACGAAAAAATGGAAAAAGGGTTTTTAAAAACACGATATCTCCAGGTTTGGTTTATCGGTGAGGTCTCCAGATTTACTATTCTACATAGTATTTTACTACTCAATATATCTATAAAATTTAAATAATTGTTCTAAAAATTATTTATAATTTTTCACTAGTGTTAACCACCATGATATAGCTAAAGATAAACAATTTGTGCCCTAAATACTAACTTATTTTAGATGTTTTCAAAAGATGGAGACTTTTATGTTTAAAAGTTAGTGACAGATTTTTGAAGTTATAAACAAATAAAAGATGCCCTAAATAAAAATTTCTCACGTAGTCAGTTTTAAAGTCATGTGTGATTGAAACTTGGCGAATTTGTGCTTTATATTTATCAAGCTTTTCAAAATTGCCAACATCCACACTGAATCGGACATCTATATCATATCGCTGCATGAAATGCTGATTGTGGTTGATAATTATATAATACCACTTTCAAAACTCTGGTCCCTAATCCACAACAAAATGCAATTAATCATAACATTCGTATGGCAGCTATATACTCCGGATCTGTGTATTGACTTTTTGAAACTGATATATATAAAACCCGCAATACAGTCGTAGAGCTTTGAGAGCTGACCAGTGGCGACGAATATAAATAATACAGCAACAATACCCAATATTTCAAATAATTTAAGAAATCTATATATTATTTGGTGGCTGCGATACTTTTCACCCGATATCAATTTGATACCTGTCCCCAAACAAAAAAATTCGTCCATGTTGATGTTAGATTTCGGATTTTTTTATTAAAATGAAGAACTTTAACTGGTTGTAGAAATGACCCATATGCTAGTAGTCCCGCGTAACAACGCATCGCAGCAGCCAGAAAGTTTGTGGCGAATAGTGCAAATTTTATGAGCTTGTTGCACAGAGGGAACGATAACAGAAATACAATAATAAAAAAACACCTCAGGGTAAACATTAAGGTCATATTAGAAAATTTATGCTCCAGTAGCAGAGGCTTTTGTGTAAAGTGCGATAAGGTGGGACTAGAGGAGGGTAGGCAAAAGAAAACTCATATATCTTGTGCCGACTCTATGCGAGGACTATATTTTAAGCTTGTCAATATTGATGTTTCAGCAAGCCAATGCTTTTCATTTTAAAGCTGCAGTTTAATGGTACAAATAAACTTGCGAAACTAGATTTTTGGTTTTATTTTAACAAAGTTAGAATTTAACAATTTAAATCACTGTGTGCGTTTTGCCTCTGTCTCCTCCACATTGTTAGTTTGCATGAATGTATTGTGAGCATTTAAAAACTTTTTTAATACATTGCCGTCAAATAATTTATCGTGTATTTTTGAGATGAAAGTGTGATCAAATTATGTTAAGTTTTGCCACCAAATTCAAAGAAAGTTCTATCCTGGAAAAGTAAGCATTCCCCATTCGAACTCATCTCTTTATTCCATCAGTCAGTTTAAGCACAAACAAATCCAAGGCACTCTTTCGCCGCAGGCTGTAGTGAAAAGTTAGTTGAAAGTTTTCTGTTGCCCTTGTAGGCGCCTTGCAAGCTCTCAACTTCCGAGCGCCACACCACTTGGCATAATTTAACAGTCGGGGCGCCATTTTTAGGGTACTGCGGGCTCCGCCTTTGGCTACGTGGGCTCTTCAGCCGCTCTCAAGCGACGTTTTAGAGCATGTTCATAATTCAGAAGTGTTGAGAACGCTTTGCGGAAAAGTCAAAGAGCACTTGAGTGATGAGTTTAATAAGATGGACACTAGAAAGTTGCACAAAAATATTAAACTTCAAACAGATGAGAGTACGCATATAAACTTTTAAGTAAAATTAGAGTAATTAATGCAAGTGGTTGAGGCCACAAACAAGGAATGGGCACCCACTTCGGGCAGGTACTCCAAAGCAGACTGTGGTATGTTTCGAATTTAAAATATTTCATTAATTAATTAAGACAGAACAATTACAAAATCATTAGCCACAATAGGTCCGTGGCACATAAGTCATATTATGTTCGTGGCTACACTATGCAAAATCAGCTGGTAAATTTAATGCAACTGCCTAACTGAAAACATCATCTTGGTCATCTTGAGATGACCTTGTCTACTCCAGGCTAGCGTCGCATACTCCCTCCCCTGATCTACAAAATTAACCCATCATTTTTTTTTTAAACAAATTTTAACATTATATTTCTTAAAAAAAAAAAAAATCTTTTTTAAAATTCATTTAATACAATCCTTTATCTCACCTAGTATTTTCAAATCACAAAAAAACTTTTTGATGTGAAACATCTTTAATTTCGGTACGGACGATTTTAGTGGGAGTACAATTTGAATTGAGCGTCACGTGACGCTGACGCCAACCATAGTCACGTGACACTGACGCCAACCATATTATGTTGATGTGTTTGCTTTGTGCAGTGGCTCGGCACACACACAAAGACGGTTGGTAGAGTGATGGCAGGGGGAAGATTGGTGCTGGGGCGGAGAGATGCAGAGAAGAGTTTAAGATCACACACCCACACCCAACATTTCATTTACAGTTCTTTGCCTATGGCTCAGCCAAAAAATCAAAACAGAGAAAAACTACCACAACAACAACGAGAGAACAATAGAGAGCGTACTCCCACAACTTTGCTGTAAACCTGTGAGAGGGAGAGTGAGTGAGTGAGTGAGTGCTGAGGCAGATGGGGAAGTGAAGAGGTTGGATATATACTAAAAAGGGGCAACTGGGTGGGTTCTGGGAAAGATCTGGGTAGGATCTGGTGGTATTTGTGGCTGGGATCTGGCTAGAATTTGGCTGGGATATGGGTGGAATCTGGTTGGACTCTGAGTGGAATCTGGATGGGATCTGGGTGGGACCTGGGTGGGATCTGGGCAGTATCTAAGTGGTATCTGGGCGGGATCAGGTCGGGATCTGGGTGGGATCTGAAAGGGATCTGAAAGGGATCTGGTTGGGATGGGATCTGGATCTGGGATGGGATCTGGATGGGATCTGGATGGGATTTGAAAGGGATCTGGTTGGGGTCTGGGTGGATTCTGGATGGGATCTGGATGGGATCTGGGTGGGATTTGGAAGGGATCTGGAAGGGATCTGGGCGAGATCTGGGTGGTATCTGGAAGGGATCTGGGTGGGATCTGGATGGGATCTGGGCGGGATCTGGATGGGATCTGGGATCTGGGCGGGATCTGCATGGGATCTGGATGGTATCTGGGTGGGATCTGGAAGGGATGTGGGCGAGATCTGTGTGGGATCTGGGTAGGATCTGGGCGGTATATACGTGGGATCAGCGTAGAATCTGAGTGGGATCTAGTCGGGATGTAAATGGGATAAAGCTTGGTTGGATCTGGGTGGGATCTGGATTTTCTGGATTTCTACTGCCCGTTAATTTTCTTCTTTCGAAAGAGTGCCCTTGGTGATTTATATACCATTGAGAGAGATTGAGATTTGAAAATAAGCTCATATCCTAAGCATCATGTTTCACATCAAAGACTCGTGAGTGCTATCTACACTCACACCTTTTTTTTTATTTTCAATTTTAATATATTTTTGCCCTTCAGCACTTCAAACTACGGCTCAAGACGGATTACCTCGGGTAAATTTCCCAACAAAGTGCGTATATTTTCACAAAAATAACTTTTTATATATTTTAGTCAATTTCCAAATTCTTTACCAATTTACTGGTGTGCGAATCAACATCCTACCTATCCTGATGGAGCTCCAAGGGACGGTTTGAGGGACATTACACAAAAACAAGGGTTCGAGTTCAAAGCGAAAAGATACGCCTCCTTTCGACATTCGAGGCTTACACTATCCCGGACCGAAGAACGAAGGACGATGGACAATTACAATAAATTTAGACTTAAATGGAATGTGCATAAATAGATATAAATAAATATAAGTATATATGTATAAGTGTTTGATATGCCAATAATTTTTTTCTACTTAACGCATATAATTAATATGTTGAATTGTTGATGAAAATTGAATGAAAGTTTACAAGTGGATGGCCATATTTTTACATATGCTTAAATATGTTTTTTTTTTGTCTTTAGGTGGCCTCATATACATTTATTTAAATTCTAACTTCGCTTTACTGGGCTCAAGCGGTCAGCTCAGTGTTGGAGCTAATATCAAAAAGAAAATTTTGGTTGGTCGAATTTTTGTGCGATCGTCTAGCGGTCTTGCAACGTATGGCTTCTTTCATACATTTTTTTTTCAACGGGCATTTATGTCTGTCCACCAAATACGGCCTTCACCAGGATGTTTTCCCTCAGAGGCATGAAACGGACTCACTCTGTATTTATATGTATAGCCTCTCGAATTGGGTGACGCACATTTCCTCAGGGACCAACTTGTTGTGATCGGGATGATTACTTCATTGGCTGGTGCCGGAAAAAGGGACGTGGCCAGTCTAGCCGTCTGACCACGCTGAAAATTTTTAAGTTTTCATATGAACATACATATGTATTTCCCTTATCCACTATCACTCACTTTTAAAATTGTGTAGAATTTTGCACATGTAAACTTTGAAATTTTTTCCCAATAGGCTGCACACCCTCTCACGAACTTTATTTTATTTTATGTTTTTTTATTTTTTTTGTGAACATTTTAACTCCGCTGATCTGCACGTACCGCCTGCCAGTTCGTACTGCCCTTGAGTTAGGCTTTTGAGTCCCCTTTATAACCTTATCCGCCTTTCCTTAATCCCGCAATGTAACCCAATTTCGAACTTCGGGTTCATTGCTCTAGTTCAAGGCCAAGGCCAAGCCCTTCTAATTACCTTGGTGCGAGTAAGACGTCTAATGCCTCTTTCCTCGCCCCCCGATCTTGCCCAGAAACCTAGTGAGTGGAAGAGCACTACCCAGTCGTATATCTTTTTAATAACTGCCGACTGGTGGTGTTTTCCCCTCACTAATAATTTCCCTTCCTTCTTGGGTTACCCTATCCACACTGCTTGCTAATACCACCATATACTCCCTTACACCTATACGCTTATCTATCGGACTATCACTAATACTTGTCTTAAAATTATCGATAAAACCCCCATCCCTAATAACCCAACATATAAGTTTTCGCCAATGCCAACACCCACTTCAGCGATTATTAATATTATACGCTTTCACATAGATTTGGAAGTTTTTGTCAAAATCGGTTGACTATATCTTATAGCAGTCATGGGAACTATCAGTCGAAAAGTGGGTTTTATTTAGAAAAATTGTTTGTTTTAATGCTGGCGTTCTTAAACTCTGATGTATTAAAACATTTGCAAGGGTATAAAAACTTCGGCAAAGTGGGGAAAATTTGAAACAAACTTGATCTGCGTGCAGATAAAAGAAGCATTTGTCCCATACATGTCAAACCTCTATCTCTTACCATCTCTGAGATCTAGGTGTTCATACAGATGGACGGACGGACGGACGGAGAGATGGTAACAGATACAGGTATTAACATATATGGGTCATAGACTCCTCATACTTGCAGGCAGATCAAGTTTAATTTAAAAATTTGCCATGCCCCTATCGAATAAATCAGCTAACCATATGCCTCGTTCAATAATGTCTAACTCTATCTCGCGAGTGAGCCGGGCGCCATCAAACGGCTCGCGACTCTAAGCTGGGAGCCGCAGCTGGCACTCGGCTGTCGACTTATTAGAACGCAAAAAAAATTCCAAAGAGGAATAATGGATTAATGCATAAACGCAATTCGCTGCAAGGTGGTCTCTATGGTAAAGAAAAAAACCGCTAAGAGCTTAGGAACAGCATAATTTCAAAACCATGATTATGTACTAAACCACGAGAAATACCAAGAATGACCAAGAGTAAAAAATATAGACAAGATCAGATCAAGAATGTTTCAAACCACTTTCCGTGATTGACAAATCGGAAAAATACCGTTGCGGACGGAAAGACGGAGGATCGGAAATTCCGACCTCTTACATACTTTTGCACAAACTTAATATACGGGGGTGCCAAAGAAATCACTAGCGATTTTCGTATAAACGCTTGTATTTTAATTAAAACTGCTCGAATTTATTTGTCAAGTGGCACCAAAAAGCACGCCTACTAGATCATAGGATATACGTAGTATATTTTTGCTAACGACTCTAGGCTTAGGCGGACTCTTAAATGGTAAATATATGTACACAGTTAATGGTTCAGTAGTTTTATTCAACCGACGAGGTATTTCTGTGTGTAGGTAGAGAGCATTCTGTTCTGTCAAAGACCACTCGATAAACAATGTGGGGCATCCCTTTGCGCATTTTGTGTTATAAATGCCAAATTTATGTAAATGAAATTATTTGTACTACTCTGGGACTACTTCTCGCAGATGCAGATGTCACATGGCCTGCTGTTGACATTCCTTAAACGCCCCTCAACGCCCCGCTCAACTAATTAGCATGAAGCCATGTACTGTTCTGCTTCCACCTTACCCACCGTTTCGCTTCATTGTACACGAGTATCTTGGACGAAGTCAACTAATTAATTTGTACTTTTGCCAAGTACTAGGACCACCTCTTCGCTGCCGTGAGCAGTATGTGTGCATGTAGTTTTCCTGTTTAATGTTTCAAATATGTTAACAAGATACTTTACAATATGCCATAAAAATGACATGGCGGTACCGGAATGGAAAAACTGGCAAAAGTCAGCGGATTTCTGCGTTCTGTTTACATAGGTTTGTGTCCTGCTTAGTCGAGACCCCAGGTTCCGTGCCGGATACCCCAGAAAGGGCTGACAACACACAACCTGCTTACTCAGATGTGTTGTAAAATTATGCATTAGTTTTATGTCATTATGCGGCATATTAAAATCCCCTTAATTACGAAACGTAATCAACAAAGGTTCGGTGCACGTTTTTGCTCCTTGGCTTTGGCTCGAGCTCTGTGTGCTTTCTGTGCTTCGCCATGTTTCCATGTTGTTTACACTTTTGTTACTGTGTTACGGGCTGTGCTGCCGTTGTGGTGTTTCTTCCGTGTACGTGACATGTGGAGCTGGCAACAAAAGTCTGAGTAAACGAAAATGTCGGTTGCTAAATTATTATGAGTAGCTAAAAAATTTTTCATTTCGCTTAATGTTTGCTTGCGCTAAATCTGTGCACACATCATTCTACATATGATAAAGCACTCATGCGAATGCATATATTTATGTACAATATTTGCTGGAATTTGTCTACGGATTTGCCTTGACTGGGAAGGTACAGCAGGAGAGTTGGTCTACAGAAGTCGTTAAATGACTGACTGATTTTAAACTTTGTATTTATATTGTACTCAAAGTTTTTGCCAAAGGATGGGGTCTGGCCAGGGACTTCCACTTTATTAGAAATGAAAGGAGAGACTATTATCCCATTTTGAGCTGAGATTTTGTATTGTTAAAATGTCAATCCATTTGAAGAGATGTGGTTTGTCCGGCTTGTTCATGTCTTAAGGATTCCTTTAGACTAAAGAATTTAGAAAAAATAAATACGAGGGAAAAGCAAGAATTATCGCTTTTCGTTTTTTTTCACTTCACAAAATATTATTTAATGGACGCTTCTAAAACTTAAATTTAACTTGAATATAAACTTCAAATTAAACACAAAGAACCAGCTCCCAGGCACCAAATTAGGGCTTCGAGGTCAAAACATAATGTTTTAAGCGTCTCCTATGCAAATCTTCTTTTCACACTTTCTGAGCATTGTTTTCCCCAGGCTGTTAATTATCTTTATCTGTGTCCATCTGTTTTGTTCCTTTTCGTTTGTTTTCGTTCGTGTTAATTTTGCCATTCACCAGTCTCCCCATTCCGTTGCCGTTTTCGAACTATGAAATTCACATTTGCAACTGCCCGGGCGTAAGGTAAAATTAGCGCTAATAAATCTCCGAGCATTATTTTACCTTTATCGCAGACATTAAATTAAATCTGATTAAAAGGGAAATCATAAATCCCAATACAGACGGAGCCACGGCGCAGAGGTGGCGCCCGGCCACCCGCGGTCTCGTCGCACGCCTAATTGCGTTTTGCCCTTGGCTCTGGCAGCTGTACTTATCCCTATACCCATTTCTTGTGTTCAGCAGCGGGCATTCCTAATCCTTCCACATTCCCAAGCTTAGAGGCGGCCCGACCCAACGCGACCTTAAGAACCAAGAATAGCGAGAGCGACTCATCTGCTGTTCGTCCGCGTGCGAATGCGAAGCTGCAATCTCAACGTGATAAATTATGGCGATTTGAATTCCTTGCGCTAGCTGTGCCCTCTCCAGTCCTCCCTAGCGCCTGTCCTTCAAGACGAACGTTTGCCCTTGTGTTGGTTTGATTGTTGCCGCTTCCTCCCGGCAGTAGCGCTGGAAATGAAGCGCATGAGTTATGAACCCGAGCAGCGCGCGTTGCGTATACGCCGCGTTTGCCAAACACATAATTGCCGCTAAGATTTACGTTAGCCCTTTAAATTTATGTTACAAATTGCGCCAACTTTATGTTTATTACGTGCAGAATAATAGGCTTTTGTTGCTGCCAGGAGAAGCGGCTACCTGCTTACCTGGCGGTGTCCAGAAAAAAGGAGTATTATCTGCTTACACAATTGTATAAATAATGCATCTTTTAGTGCCAACTTCCAGCGTCTCAATTTGCGATAATTTTTTTACGAGCTAAAGCCACCATATTGGGCTGAATATTAATGGAGCTGATAACACCGAAACGTACTTAGCTCAGACAATCCGGAGCAATTAAAAGTCCATAAACGAGCACGAATCGCGGTGACTCCCCGACACTCGCTTGGAGCACATAACAAGCTAATTTATGTATGAATTCGTATGTCTGTCTATCTGGTTCGCTGATTTCGCTTGGCTCAATTGTTTTATGAGCGTACAAGTATACAGGGGAGGGGAGGTTAATCCTCCCCAGAATGGGTGAAAGGCAGTAATTAATAATCACTTATTAAGTTAGTTTTATTTTTCTTCTGTTGCAGTTGCATATTATTATGCAAATTTATTTGCACGAGCTGATTGTCATTCAAACTTATAATTTAATGAGCAGCTCAGAGCATTATTTATGGCTGTGCAACGAAATTGTGTATTCACATAATGAACACAAGAATGGGTGGAATGCATATTAAATTGACTTGGATAATGTAGTAGAACTTTCATGACGGGACCCAGTAAATGTGGAGAGAGACAAGAGAAAAAAAAACAGCAAGACAGCGGATTGACTTTAAACAAAAACAATCTTCTCTCACTCTTGAAAACAAAACCAGGAAATCAAACCGATTAAGACTCAGAACGGAACCGGAACCGATATTTTTTATTCTTGAATACCGGTATTTAAGAACCAATATTTTTAGAGCGGAATAGACTGAAAAGTACCTAAACATTGTACCGGTACAGTGTCGGTTCAAATGTAGTTTTATACTCTGTATTAAAGATAATCAGAGTATATTAAGTTTGTGGAAAAGAATGTATCAGGGAGAAGGAATCATTTCCGACCCTATATATTCTTGATCAGTATCAACAGCCGAGTCGATATAGACATGTCCATCTGTCCTCCGCTTGTCCGTCCGTTATTAAAATGAGAACAAACGTTCTTGAATCAAGAACCATTCTTACAGATTGCTGAAGAATTTCTTACTTTGAGGACAAATTAGACGAACAATGATGTGCAACTTATTCCTTATAATCAAAGACCAGCTCGTACAGCTCAGTGACTCACAGGAAGTATTCGCACAATTGCCGAATCCGTAACTAATAACACAAATGCGTACTGTTAGGAACTGATCTTTATTAAAAGTTCAATTGCTGGTTTTTATGAGACAAAACTTATATACCTTACTCGGTTCCTTGGACTGAAAATGAATTGACGTTTTATAACTTATTGTAATTGTAATCTATTATGTTTCAAGAAAGTATCTATGTTCTTATTCAATACTTAGTGTGATACTTTTTGTTTAATATATAATTTCCATTTTGTTCGATAACCTTTTGCCATCTTCCCGGCAAATTTTGTCTTCCACGCTCATAGAACTTCTGGCCTTTATCTGCAAAAAACTGAACCAAGTGCGATTTTATAGCCTCATCATTGCCGAAAGTTTTACCATTTAAGGAGTTCTGCAAAGATCGAAATAAATGGTAGTCTGATGGTGCAAGGTCAGGGCTATTGGTGGATGCATCAAAACTTCGCAAGCTGTCCCAGTTTTTGCCGGGTCATCAAAGATGTGTGTGGTCTGGCGTTGTCATGATGGAAATGACACCTTTACGATTGATCAATTCTGGCCGTTTCTCGTTGATGGCTGCATTCAATTTGTCCAGTTGTTGACAGAGTAAACATCCGAATTAATCGTTTGGTTCCTTGGAAGCAGCTCAAAATCTACCACACCCTTCAATCCCACCAAACAGACAGCTAACCTTCTTTTGGTGGATATCAGCCTTTGAAGTGGTTTGAGCTGGTTCACCATGCTTGGACCATGATCGTTTTCGATTAACGTTATTGTCAACAATCCATTTTTCATCTCCAGTTATGATTCGCTTTAAAAATGGATCGAATTCATTGCGTTTAAGATGCATATCACAAACGTTGATTCGGTTTGTTAAATGAATTTCTTTCAATTCATGTGGTACCCAAATATCAAGCTTTTCACCAGTCCAAGACTTTGTATCGCGATAATGAACGGTTGATTTTGGTATATTTAACTTCTCTCCTTTCTCACGCTCAGTTACATGACGCCAATTCGATTTATGCTTTTTTTGGACATCATCAACTTCATTTGGCCGACCTGAACGTGGCTCATCTTTAGTGAAAAATCTCCAGAACGGAATTTGCGAAACCAATTTTGGCCTGTCTTTCTTTTACGGCTTTCTCTCAACATAACTTTTAGCCACTCTCTGCGCTTTTTCCTTTACGGAAATAACAAAGTAAAATATGACGAAAATGCTCTTTTTGTGGACTCCATATTAAAGGCGCCAATCAAACAAATGCAAACAAAATTACGCGACTTTTTCTAAGACAGCTGGGGACTTGAGCTAATAACTGACAAAAGAAAGAATGCAGATTACAGAGTCACAAGCAGTTACCAACAAATTATAAACGCTATATGAAAAATCCGCAATTACTTTTGAAACAATATTTGACAGCTCTCTCCCATAAATGCCTGCTTGTAATTCTCAAGTTTTTATTTATTACTCTGCTCATATAAATAGGGCAATAGAAATTCATGCCACATATCGCTAAATGTGTTATGTAAATCGTCAAACTATTTGCAGACTCTCAACTCAAACTATCGCCAAACTCACTTTTGGACGAAGGAGATAAGAAACCCGACAAAATATTTGCAGGGAAATTGCGAAAACCCTAACAATTTTATGGGCTTAATTCAAGAACATTCTGTACCTATTTTACGAAGTTATATTTTCTTTCAAGAATGTTTCGGGGTTGACTTGGAAATTAGGGTTGTCAAAATTTGATCGATATATCAATTTGTCGATATTTTGGTTAGACGATAAAGGTTATTCCGATATGATATTTTTTGTACTGATATAGGCGATTATCGATATTTCTATATCCAAAAAAATTACTATGGTAATTCCAGGGGCAAATTGTCATAACAAGACTGTCGATTTTGTTCCTCACAAAGTTTATAGAAAAAACGAAATCTTCGGAAAATTTCGTCCAGAAAACATGGGTCTAAAAGGAATTCCTCCATTTAACTTGATCCAGACGTTTCTTAAAAACTTCTCAGTTTTCTTAAGCTTTAGAAATATCGATATATCAATGTTTTTTAGACCCGATATATCAAATATCGATATTGAAAATTTTGCGCGAGAGCGCCTTCGGCCATCGGATCTAAGTGCCTGTTTTTGACTGCATCAACATCGTTTAAATGCGTGGTGTGACTGACCTCTAAATTTCTCAGCGGTCAATCCTCTTTCTGTTATTGGTATTTTTGCAAATGAGTGTTGTATGCTCGTTTGTAGTGGTTGATTTTGCTTGACGGTCTCGTGTTGATGTCGTTGTCGTGTTGCATCGCGCACTCTCGCAGGGACATAGTTATTTCTACTTAAAGAGAACGGAGAGGGAGTGCGCAAAATACTCGGTTCTCTATTTAAATACTTATGTATGCTTGGTCTCTTCGACAATCAATTATAGTATTCTCGTCGGCAGCTGTCCAGCGTACGCTAGCAATAAGTGCAGTGAAAAGCACAAAGTATAGTGGTGTGTACGAAACGCAATAAAGATGTTGATTAACAATGAACGGCGTGGGGTTTATAGCTTGTTAGGTTTAATGTTCATATTTTTATTTTATATTAATTTTGTTTTAAAAGTTATTAATAATTTGGAATGGTAATTAACTTTGTTTCATTTGAACAGAATTTTTTTCCTAATTATAAAAACATTTAATTTTGAAATAAATTTTGTTGTTGCGTAAGGGTTTAAAACATTAAGAAATAATCGTCACGCAACCTCCGTCTACACAGCATGAAGCTAAGGGACAAAACGAGCTAGCGTCGGCAGCCGACGAGACTACCTTATACTATTGTATCTGAGCGGGCCGATAAACACAAAACAACCAGTAAGAAAAATACCCTTAAAAGCAAGTACGATCAAAAAATTACTTAAGTGAGAGAGCGACAAATACGAACGCGATGAGAGAATTGTTGGTGTATCGATGAACACTCAAATTTTTGCGCTCTCTGCGTTCAAGGGTAAAAATGAGTCGCACGAGTAGCGCGGGTATAATTGGCCTCGGTACCCGATGCAAGAATATGCCACGAGTGTTGTAAGCACCGCGTACTTTTTTTGCAGTGGCTGGAGACACTCGAGTGTGAAAAATATCAAGTACATATGCGGTACACTTGTTGTGGCAGTGCACTCATGCAGATCTCTGTCACACATACATTTACATATTAGAGTTAGAGCTATTTTCAGTTGCTTAAGACTTGAGTTGTATATACAGAGTGCTTACATGCTACTACATAATTGTTTAAAATGTATTTAGAACTGTCTTAAAACAAGTATTTTGGGATTGAACCAATACTATTTGAAATAGCAGTTTTAGAATTTTATTAGTTACACGATTATTGACACCGTTTGCACTTAGTTCAAGTACAATGTTCCTGGTTTTCTTTTTAAGTGTACACAGAGAAAACAAAATTGGCTACACGGCGCGTGTAGAAACGTCAAACCTAAACGCAACGTATTTCACCCTGTTAAATTGCACACGCTGCGTGTAGAATTCAAAAAGCCACACGGGACGTGTGGAAAGCTACATGCGACGTGTAGGAATTAAAAATCTGAATGCAAATGTAGAAAAGTTAAATGCTGCGTGTGCAAAGGCAAAGTCTACACGACATTTGAAAATCAGCTCATTTCCCCAAATAATTCTACATTTTTCATGCAGCAATCTGAATACCACACGGACGTTTAGGTTTTCTACATTAACGTTTGGATATTGAAATCCTACACGTGCGTGTGGAAATTCTAAACGAAAAATGTAGCTCTACATCAGTACTGAATTCTTATATTTTCGTTTAGCAAGCTGGTTATCACACGTGACGTGTGGGATTTCTAAATGTACGCTTAGATTTACAAAATCTTAACGCTGCGTGTTGAAAATCTACACGAAACGTGTGCGAATTTCTGTTGCCTGTATATAAATAGCGATTGCGTTGAATTAGAACTTGAGAAGTACAAGCAAGCAAATATTGGATTGTGCCTTAAGCAGATTGAATACAAGTAATTTCTTAGAGGCCTTGCCTTACACGCGTTACGTGGCGGAGACGTACTAAAACATCATTCCAATCGTGTTGCAGTCCAAGGGGCTGGGATTTCAAGTCTACCAGAGTAAGTAAAAAAAATATAAATTTGAAAAAAAAATAAAAAATTTAAAGCTACACGAAAATGTAGGATTTCTACACGTTTCGTTTGGGATTTTCAACCCATTACTTTTGTGTAGCTTTTTTGCACGCCGCATGCTGAAATGAAAAACTGAACGCGGCGTGTAGAAAAGCTGCACGTGGCGTTTATGAAAAAGCTGCACGTAGCGTTTAGAATTCAGAAAGCCACACGCGGCGTGTAGAAAAGCTACACAAAAATGGTGGGTTGAAAAACCCGGTCAAAACATGTAGAAATGCTACATTTCCGTGTAGCTTTTGAACTTTTTTTTCTCTGTGTACGTAAAAGTTTTTTATAACTATCTTTTGTATATCTGATGTACTATACATGTAGCAGTCAGATTTTCATCAAACTTGTTGGAGTTAGGAAAAAGCATAGAAAACTCATTAATACGAGGTTTGGAGACGATCGCATTAAAAACAAAAATGTTTTTCTCCCTCCTCCGGCCGGTTCTGACAAATGAGCAGCGTATTTGTAACTAAAAACTTTAAGCAAAGTTTAGTTAAGATATCTTTAAAACTAAATGAGGAAGTAGCAAAAAACGGACGGACGGAGAGACGGACATGGCTATAACAGCTAAGCTCATCATGTTGATCAAGAATATATATACTTTATGTGGTCGGAGGTGCTTCCTTCTATGCGTTACAAACATCTGTACCATTTTAGTATTCCCTCTGCAAAAGTATTAAAACTTGAATCGAATTGAATACCTACCCAACCTAAACTTCATATTGGAGTTTTCACTGTGACCGCCTAATTAAAATACGTGAATTTTAAATAAATTCGTGCCAATGTATGTGTAGATAAAAAGTACTAAGGCCACTGAATAACCTCCTTGCAAATCGGTAACCGCTTATCACAAGTTTGTGAATAATAGGTCCATTGTTTGCAAATTTTTGGAGTATTTTGTCATTGAAAAGATGTAATTTCCGAAACACTTGACTGCTAGCACTTAACAGCCACCAATTCGGTCACTAAAACTGTCTACAGTTAAAAACATGTCTTGTTGTCCGACTGCAAAATACCCTGTACCAAGTAACGTTATGGCTTTGATTTACTGTTCATATGGAGTTAACTTTTTCGCTTAAATATATTTTCGTTCTTGTTAGACATGTTACATGACTCACACATGTGAAGTATTCAAGCTTACATGGCGTACTCTCAACATCAAAATATCTGGGGCGTTACTACGTCAAGAAAGAGCAAACATTTCCCTTTTGGTAGGAGCCGTTACTGGACACTGCCTTATAGGAAGACACGCCGCTAGGCTCGGCGTCGGACATAATGACTTCTGTAGAAGTTGCAAATCCGTGGATAAGGAGGAGAGTGTACAACACCTCTTCTGTTATTGTCCAGCCCTCAGTAGAAGACGACTCACATCTTTGGGTCGACCATTCCTAAGCGATCTGTCAGACATTTCTGACAATCCGACCCTATAAACTATATATATTCTTGATCAGGGTGACGGCCTGAGTCGATTGAGCTTTGTCCGTCCGTCTGTCTGTCCGCCTGTGTGTTTCTACGCAAACTAGTCTTTCTTGCTGAAACTTTGCACAGAGTCTTCTTTTTACTGCGCACTGCTAATATTTCGGAACCGACCGATTCGGATGACTATATCTTATAGCTGCCATAGGAACTATCGGTCGAAAAGTGGGTTTTAATGAGAAAAAATTTTTTGTTTTCAATGTTAACGTGTCTCACTTCAGCGATTATTATTATTAGGCGCTTTTACTCAGATTTGGAAGTTTTGGTCAAAATCGGATGACTATATCTTATAGCTGTTTTAATGGTGGCGTTCTTAAACTCTGATGTAATAAAACATTTGCAAGGGTATAAAAACTTCGGCAAAAGACGAAGTTAGCTTGGCCTTCTCGTTTTATTTACTTAGACGCTCTATTAGGGTCTTAAAATAACCTGTAAAACAAATTTCAAGCGGATCCGGTAATTTGTTTTTAATAATTTTTATCGAACCTCATATTTGTCAAAGTTACATTATTTTCTTTTTCCTTGTTTTTAGGTTGCAGTTCTTGTTTGTTGTTTGGGTATCTGCTTTCCGGTCTTCTTTTACTGCCGCTGCTAATATGTCGGACCGCGCGGATGACTACTAAATGTCGTGTTTTTAGTAAGAAAACTGTTTTGTTCTCATTTCCAGTTGTTTAATGTTTTTAAGCTGATCTCGAGTTTGTGAGCGTCCTTGAGGCTTTCAAGTGCTCAGTTAGCTTTGCCTTTCTCTTTTTTCAAAAGTTCCTTAAAAAAAATGTTCTTTGAGATTTTTTTACCATGTCTTCACGCATCTTGACCAAAAGGCAAGAATTCCGTGTCGAAACAAATATCATTTGCGGGATGAAAATCCGCGCACACCGCAAAAGCAAAATGGAAAACAAAGCGCGTACTGCAGCAGAAGTGGAAACTTAAGAACTCTAGAGCAATCCCGAACAAATAACAGTCAGGAAAAATATGAACCGCCGGCCACCACCCAGAAGCTGCGGATTCACCGACAACGCGGTGACGACCGCCATGGCATCTAATCTCCGAGAGGGGCCATAAAAGGCATTTCGCAAACTTTGGCTTAGGTTCATATTTTATTCAGCCGCAGTATCCGCCAGAAAGTTGGCGCTGCTTTTGGGCTTGCCTGTGCCCTTGGCTGGGTTACAGCTGGAACTTCTTTGAATTTGTCTTGGCTCTGCGTTTATTTTAATTTTTTGTTGTGCGGCAAGCAGCAAGTTTGCTTAGCTTTTTCCTGCCTTGATTTCTGCGATGCGCAGTTTTCCCTTTTGCTGCGTTCAGTGTGCCATAAAACCAACTAGAACAAGAATGGCGCGCAGAAAGCGCAAAAAAAAAATGCAAATCATTGTCCTGCGACTTGTTACCGTTGGTTGTCCAGTCCACAGTTCCAATCTCAGTCCCCACGCCCTCCTTAGCCGCACCCGCACTGAAGGCACAGCTCCGGCATCCTTAAGAAGAATTGTTATGCGGTTAGAGTGCTGTCCTCCAACGTCCTCTGCAACCTGTGATAATCGTCTTGTGGGCAGTTACCGTGGTTCCGTCGTTGTTTCTGTTTCTGTCGTTTGTTCAACAACTCTGCGGAGCTGCTGTGGCTAAGCTGCATATCCTGGCGGACAGGCAGGTCGAGTGCCGAGCATTTGTCATTTGATTACAATTTGACGGTCAATGTGACTTCGCGGCACTGAGAAAACACAACGGATGGAAAATTAAATGTTCCGTTGTGCTCTTGATTGCGCCAAGCTGTTGTTTCAGCCGCCGCTATCCTTGCTCCTGGGAAGGAAATAAATGAAAATTTACTTTTTAATAAGTGTGTACTTTGCGCTTTCCGGGCATCTACATAAATATTGTTATGAGCGAGTTGTCGCTCTGTCATGCATATTTCATAAGCAAGAAAATTAAATTACGTCAGCTTATTTATGTTCCACAAAAACAATTGAGATGGAAAGCCATCCGTTGTGGTTGTGCTTGGAGTGGCACTGCATGGCAGGCGGTGGTTTGCAAAAGATTACATTTCACGTACTACTTGAGTGAATAGCAATTGCAAATTAACTTGGATTTCCCAGCCCTCGATACCGCCCCTGATATACGTATACAATATATAATTTTGCTTTAGCAATCCAAATTGATTTTTAAAATATCTCTGATGCTTTAATGACCTGCTTTCATTTTTATCAAAGCCAGCAGAAGCTCAAAGTTGATTATTATTGAAATATTAACAAAGAAACCTCAGCATTCAACAGTCAGGGTATTTCAAGTTAAAATAAGCTTTTTATGAAGAACTCCCACAGCAACAGGGCTTGAAAATTTGCTGAAGTTCCAATATAAATCAATCGCAGTGCATTGGCAGACAATTCCCAAAAAAAAAAAAAATGTGTATATCTTCAGAATCGGTTCATTCATAATGAAAAGGTTATACTTCCAGGAAGGTAATTTAACGCCCTATCTTTCATTCATATACCACTTGTTAATCCGGTGCTTGATTTCGGCGTTATAAGTGCATTCAATTCATCATTTTTTTTAAGCTAGGTTTTAACTGCGATAATTTATATAGTCGATAGGCGTCTTTATCGATAGGTCAGCAGTCATCGTCAGTGAGTGAGTCGATCAGCAGTCGCCGCCGTGGTCAGCAGAATTCAGCCGTCAGTTGTTTATAAGCCGAAATTAAGCCGCACTCCATACTTAACACACTCGCAATAAACCTTTTATTATATTACTTAACCAACTACAAGAATATCAATAATAAAGACACACTTATTTTATTACATAAGGGGCTCAACCGTCGCGAGTCCGTTTTGTGTGAAGTGGAAAGCAGAAATACGCAGAAAAATCGTGATGAAATACAGTTGAAGGCCGCAAAAGCAGAGTGAAGTGTAAAGCAGAAAAAAAAGGCGTACAGCTGCAGAAAACGTTGTGAAATACTTGGCCTTGAATTGCCATGCAAGCAGAAATTTGGAGAAATGATTCGTCCTAATAACAAACAGAAAAACGCCGAGAAAAAGCCGACACCGAATCAAAAAAATCGAGGTAAAAAACTATATTTTGACACACCAGTGCCAAACGAAGATGACAGTGAAGTTAAACAAAACGAAAAAAACATATACAGTGGAAAACGACGCATCACAAAAATTAAAAATTGAGCTGAAAACGAGTGTCAACAACACAAGAGGTGACGCGCAGAAGAAGGACGAAATGAACGAGAAAGACGAAATGAAAGAAAGACGAAATGAGTGAGGAAGAAAAAATACATGAAAAAGTCGAAACGAATGAGAAGAAAGCCCAAACGAGTGAAAATAATGAAATGGCCGAATTTATAAAATTGCTAGCTGAAAAACTAAGCCAAAGTGATGCTAACAAAAGCGGTATGTTGGAAAATTTTTCCAAAGTGATACCATGTTTTGACGGAGTTTCAATGCATATTCGACAGTGGCTTGATAATTTTAAAAGAAAACGCCGAAGCTTATGAGCTTAATGAAAAACAAAAATATGTGAATGCTCGTAATAAAATGAAGGGGGCCGCAGCTCTCTTCCTAGAAACTGTTATGGTGGCTAACTATGAATCTCTGAGTGCAGCTTTGATAAGTGAGTTTGACAAAAAGTTTTCAAGTGCAGAAATTCACAAGCAGCTGAGTTCGCAAAAAAAAGTTACCGTCGGAAAATTTTCACGAGTACGTTTTGCAAATGAGAAAAACTTCGCTCCGCTCGGTAAAATTGAAATCGGCTATTTCGTATATAGCTGAAGGTGTAAAGGTTCGCAGAAGACGATACATGCTATTCGTCAGGATTATTTTATCCCTCACATCGAAAGAAAAGTTCAAGAATTTATTCGAAATTGCATAGAATGCATACAACACAATCACAAGCTTGGCAAGCAGGAAGACTTTCTTACATTGTAGGCCTGTTCTCAGAAGCGCGGAAAATAAATTTTTATGACGCACTCCATATAAAAAAAACAGTGGCGGAAAGTTTCCGCGGCTGATTTTATTTTCTGTGTTCTGAGACGAGCTAAATAAATGCCCAATTGGCCTATCGATAGTTGACGTATCGATAGCAGTGTGGGTCGTGAGTGGATTGAATGAACAGCTGATGCCATTGGCGGAATTGGCTGCAGCTCTTTATTTTCGCATCATAAATCGAATATGGAGGAAAATAATTCGGCAGAAGGAAACGGACGGAAAGTTTAAACCGTGACGAAACTATAAGCTAAGAGTCACAAATGAAGGGACGTACTGAAAACAGTCTCCAATGCCAACGTCCGACCCTTGGAAACATCTCGGCCGTTTGGCACGGACGGTTGCGTCCGCAATCGGAGGAGGCCAAACAGCAGGTGATGACCATACCCAACCCGTTCATAATTTTTACCACCTCCACCGCGAAAACTGTGTCGGCCACGTCCGGCTTCTCCTTGTTGGAGGTCAAAAATGAACCCAATGCAGACCAGCTAATAATGGAGTTGGATAGCGGTGCGACTGCCGTGAGCAGCGGTGCTAGCTGGGTGGGGGCGTGTCTGTCAAACGTGAACTCGAGGAGGAGGATTTTGAATTTACGGCAAATAAAACAACAATTTTTCATGAAAACTGAAAATATATTTTCTAATCTCTAGCGTAGCGTTTTATTTGAGAGCCAAAATGGTGGCATAGCACAAATCCATGATTGGCAGATACTCCAAGCCGCCTTCCTGCAGACGATAGCAGCATTTTTGCAAAGAAATGCACAGTCAAACAACTATCAACCCCCATCTTGTCGCGTATCTTGGCATCCGTCAGGGCCGCATGATGCATTATGTACTCCACAAACTGCTCCATCTCACCCACACTGTAGGCCGATTAGCCAATATCTTGTACAAACTTCTCCAAACAATTATTGTTGCCCAAACGGCAAACATGCAAATAATCCTCCAAGTAGTAGCCCGACATCACGAACAGATCGGCCTTGTTGTGTCTCAAACGGGCAATAATTGGATCCTCGCCCAACACCTTGAACCGAAATTTGGTGCAACGCGATGGCATCAACAGATCTGTGTTCCTGTTGCGCAGCATACAACTTGGTAAATCTTTCAAATTTTGTTTGTAAACAAATCAAATCAGCTGACCACCAGTGTGGCCGTTTCTGTATTTGGCCTCTTTGGCGTATATATGGGCACACTAAAAATTTATGTGGATGCTAAATTTATAAAGTGCAATTTAGCGTGCTAAATTTTCCGCGCTTCTGAGAACAGGCAAAAAAAAAAAAAAAAAAAAAAAAAAAAAAAAAAAAAAAAAAAAAAAAAAAAAGAAAAAAAAAATAAAACTTTTAGAAGAAAAAAAAAAAAAAAAAAAAAAAATAAAAAAAAAAAAAAAAAAAAAAAAAAAATAAAAAAAAAAAAAAAAAAAAAAAAAAAAAAAAAGAAAGTAATTAGAAAAAACAAAAAGAAAAAAAAAAAAGTAGAAAAAAAAGAAAAAAAACAACATGGATATCAACTAAACGATTTGGTCGCTATAAAGGTCACGCAGTTTGCAACCGGCAAGAAACTGGCAAACAAATACATCGGGCCGTATGAGGTCATAAAAGTAAAGAGAAACGGAAGGTATATGGTCAAAAAGTCAGGAGATTTTCAAGGTCCTCAGCAGACGTCTACATGCGATGACTTTATGAAACTATGGCGCTACCAGGAGCAAGAAGAGGACGAGGATTCTGAAGCGGATTCATCTGGGACAGATGAAGAACAGGATGGCCGAGTATAAGATGGTGCACGGACCTGCATGCACCGAGGTGGCATCCCTGTTAAGTCGATAGGCGTCTTTATCGATAGGTCAGCAGTCATCGTCAGTGAGTGAGTCGATCAGCAGTCGCCGCCGTGGTCAGCAGAATTCAGCCGTCAGTTGTTTATAAGCCGAAATTAAGCCGCACTCCATACTTAACACACTCGCATTAAACCTTTTTATTATATTACTTAACCAACTACAAGAATATCAATAATAAAGACACACTTATTTTATTACATACATACAGAAATATATACATTTCCTTTGTACCTGGTTAAGTTTTTTTGTGATTGCCTCGACCAAACTTCGCAGCTCAGCTTAAAAACACATAATATTACCCATGACCGAGTTTAAGAGCGCTAATATTGCGTTGCAAACTTCTGGACAAAATTATAATACACTTTTCAAGTATATGAAACGAGAGCGTAAGTTAAAGTCGGCTCTAACCGACTTCGATATACCCGTTACTCATGAAAAAACATGTTTAACAGTGTTCCTGCGTTCCTTAAGTCCCATACGGACGACAGAAGTTGCGAGAAGTTTCATACAAAAATTGAGGGAAGAAGAAGCAGAAGTTACAACTTCGCCTCTTGAACTTTTTGCATGTACGGAAGTGCGAAGTTGAATGTTATATTTAACAGACAATGTTGCACTTAACAGCACATTTGTGGAGACTATGTAAATTGTCTGTGGGCCTTATTATGCTTGAGCAACAGACGCAGCATTGAGAATGCACCATGTAACTTCACTCTGCTTCTACCTGCCCGACCAGCTGAAGTGCTTTCAGCTAAAGTAATTTGAAAAAATACATATAAAAACATGGCAGAAAAAAAGAGCGAAATAGTTGTTTTGAATTGTTTTTTTCATGACGAAAAAATGTCTTTAATTTTGGCGGTGAAAAAGCGGAATGTCATTTGTGATCTTTTCCACCCCAAGCATTCGGACTTAAATTTTGTGAACAAGGCTTGAGGAGAAGTGGCCGAGCATCTACAAAAAATCAACTTGGCATTAAAAGAAAATACAGATGTTCGATCAGTGTGACCTACCGCCAACTAAATTAAAAATACCAAATACTGAAATTTTTGGCTTAATTTTTTTTAAAGTCTGGTAACACTACTCTTACGTTCCACGGCGACGAAAGATAGGGGAAAGTTAGCTAAATTTCGAACTTCGGATGTCCGTATGGGCCTTTAGTGAGACTAACCGAAAAGTATGCAACATTTTTTTTAGGGTGGGAGGGATGGTAGAGGGGGGGCTTTGTTCACTTTTTTGCTCATAACTTGAGAACCGTTTTTGATGTTTGCTAATCACTAACTATCCCTAGAAGGTACGAATCGTCCATCTTTAAAACTGTAGATGAACTGTAGAAAACTGTTGATGCTGATCAAGAATATATTTATACTTTATAAGGTCGGAAATGATTCCTTCTGCCTTTTTTCACACATTTGCACGACTTTAGTATATCCTTTTTACTCTACGAGTAACGAGTATAAAAATGTTAAACAGCGTTCCTGCGTTCCTGAAGATGAACGTCCGTAAAGTATGCAACATTTCTAAACTTAGCTATTTATTATCCGATTTTGATGAAAAGGGATTATAGTTATTGCTAATATAAATTTAAGTCATAAATTTGAACTCGATATCTTTAAAAATGTGGGAGTTATTCAACATTTTCTATTGTGGGGGCGGGGGTAGGCGTGGCCAAAATTTTAAACAACTTGATCTGCGTGCAGACAATAGGAGTCTACATGTCAAGTTTGGTGGCTCTAGCTCTTCTAGTCTCTGAGATCTAGGTGTTCATACAGACAGACGGGCAGACGGACAAGTCTATATCGTCTCGGCTGTTGATGCTGATCAAGAATATATATAACTAGCAAAAAGCCCGTCGCGCTTCGCTGCGCCTTTAACAGTATAGAACCAATATCAGAATCAGTTTGAAGTCAATCGTGAGAGCCAAATATTTACCAAATTTAAAAATATTCTCTAAATTTGTTTCCTCTGTAGAGCCCAGAAAACGAATCATACATACATAGGCTTGAAGTCAACGTTTTACTACTTTGCTTTTTCACCGTTACGACTTTGCTGCTGCGTTCTTACCACCCCCATCCCACTCCACCCATTCCCCACTCACTTCTTACACAACTTCCACATCCCTCCCACTTCCCGCCCACATCCCATCCACTTCCCAACTACATCCCACCCACATTCCTCCTCCTTCCCGCCAACTTCCCGCCAACTTCCCGCCCACATCCTATCCACTTCACCCACATTCCACCCACATCCCACCCACTCCCCATTCACTTCTTTCACACCTTCCACCGTTTCCCACCCACATCACTCCCACTTCCCGCCCACATCCCATCCACTTCCCACCTACATCGCACCCACTTCCCGCTTACATCCCACCCCCATCCCTCCCATTCTACACCCGATTCCCACCCACCCACTTCCCTCCAGTTCCCATCCCTCCCACTTACCGCCCACATCCCGTCCACTTTTCACTATTCTCCCACTTCCCAGTGGGCATCCCGCCGGTATTTCCAACATCGGAAAATACATTCACAAATTATTTAGTATTCCATCTCTATAAACCAAGATTCAAGTCGATCAGGTGAAAAATATTTTTTTCATGCCGAATTTTCCGGCCATTTTTCACGGTGTGGAGTTTTCCAAAATTGGGAAAACACGTGTCGAATATTTTGCGTACTATGCTTGCAAACCAAGTGTCAAGTCAATCGGATGAAAAATTAATTTTTACCATACCAGACTTTCCGATTTTTTCCCACTTTTCCGGGTGGGATTTTCCGGAAAATTGGAACACAGTTATTGTTGAATTTTCATAAAGATCTTTAAAATGAGTTGGAATCTGATCGGATAATAAACAAAAAAGTTTCATACAACAGTTTTCCATGAATTTTCCGACTTTGGGGATAGATTTTCCAAAATTTGAAAGTCACTTTTTTTATGTTTTGTTATGTGTAATATTGAAAATGAGTTTGGCGCTAATCGCTGGCAAATAAAGTTTCGCCCAAACTACCTTGACCACTCACTTTCCACCCAGCGGAGGTAAATTTTCCGAAAGATTTGTATGCAGTTGTTGTTGAATTTTCATATAGATCTTTGAAAATAAGTTTGAACTTGATCGGATGAAAAACAAAAAAGTTTCATACAACAGTTTTCCGCGAATTTTCCACATTTCCCGACAGAATTTTCCAAAATCCGTTCTTTCAGCATAAGATAAAAACTACTGTGAAAATCTCATCTTCCTATCTCTTATGGTTTCGGCTGTGCGACGGTCACCAGTCAGTCAGTCAGTCAGGTTGAACTCTTTTATATATATAGATTTATATGGTCGAAAATGATTCCTTCTGCCTGTAACATACATTTGCATGTCTTTAGTATACCCTTTTTACTCTACAAGTAACGGGTATAAAAATCAAGAAGGCTAAGTTAACTGCGTCTGCGCCGAAGTTTTTATACCATTACTGAAGCCCATTTTTCGACCTATCATCATCACATCGACATCGCAATTTGTTCGAAACCGTATAAAACGACAGTGTACACTAAGAAAAAACGCAGTTCTAAAAGGCAGCACAAATTTCTTACTTTTATACCCATTCCGTTTTCAACTTTAACGTTCATTAAACTTGACCACGTTCTCATAAATTAGCCACCTCTCTCCCTCTCCACCACGGCGCTTGTTGCTGTTGGTGTGGCCAAGACACTTATTAGTGCTAAGTGCTTTTGCCTGATGTGCCTTAACTATAAATCAAGCGCCACCTTTCGCGTGTGATTAATAGCCGTGTGATCTAAAGCGCTTTTGTCGTCCTTGAGTATTCAGTCATACCAAGGTCCCGTGTTCGAATCGCAGTAAGGTAAAATAAAAAAAATAATTTGAGTGGGTAACAAAATGTGTAGCATAGCTCGCAAGTAACTCTTCACCCAATGATCAGTTTGCGCTGCGACGTCACTGCCCTAAAAAACGAGAACAAAACGCCCGCGGGCTTCCCTCAACCGATTTTTCTGTTATCGCGCTTACTGTTCAGTAGCTGTAGTTAAACATACAGCACTGATCGGTCAACCGAATAACAGGCCCAAATCAGTCAATCGATCATAAAATGCGTGCTTCTCAAAGAGCAAACTGTAAAAATGTTAGTTGAAAATGTCGCAGACTCAAGAGAGCGGGTCAGTTTGAGAGAGAACGGGAGAGCCCATATAGGTTAATGCTTACATTCTTATTGATAGCTGAGCCTAGGCTGTAAGCTTACACACCGATGCTTACATACGAAGAAGACCTTTTGAATGCGTTCTCAAAAAGTACGTTCTTTAAATAAGCCTGGTGTTCTACGAATTAGAAAAAACGGACTTAACTTATAGAAAACGAAAATACACGTTTTTGGACCGGATTTTTTTTCTGATTTCTTTTCCGTTGCTCACGGAAAGATATGTTAAGCAACCTTCCCTTATGTAAATTAATAGAGAATTAACAATGTTGGAATGGAATATTGCCTTCTTTTCTTCCGTCCGTCCGTCCCTATGAACAAACAGATCTCAGAGATGGTATGAGAATTTGACATGTAGAAATGCTTTTTATACTTGCAGGCAGATCAAGTTTATTTTTAATTTTTACTACCCCTCCCGCCCCCGCAATTTTGAAAAAACGTCATATCTCCCACAGTTTTGTAGATAGATGATTCGTACCTTCTAGAGATATAGTCTTATATATATAATTACCATTAATATACTTTTCAAAAGCAAGCTCCCGCATTCGAGCTTTTATGTACTCTTAGCTTCGCTTGCTTGTAAGCTTATCAACTAAGTTAGTCTTTAAGCGATCACCATAGACCGAGCATCAATAAAACCAATTTTTGTATAAGCAATAAGAACTTGCTTTGTCTTTATTTCGGACTCTAAAATCTCCGACATCGGACTCTTAAATCTCCGACTCCGGACATTAAATCTCTGGAACTACGGTTGCGAGCGACGAAGAGGTCTAAGAACAACCTAATCTGTGCGCATCTAAGCAACCGCATCAACGGAAGTGCCAAGGAGAGCCCTTCACATAACTGGCGACGAGGATTAACACGAAAAAAAAAAATACCTATTCAACACCAACAGCCTAGACAAGATCTAAATTTGGCAGAGCCAATTATTACAAAGGCTGACCTCCATTACATAATATCACACAACACGAGGGAATGCTTACTCCACATGGATAAGTCCGCACAAACAAACAGAACTTCAAAAGGGGATCGAAAATCACACTACAAAGCTTCATCTCTACCAAGGCAGCATCACCCCATCATCAAGAAGAAGAAGTTTTCTGATCGCAACAGCCAGCAAAATACCCACGCTTAAAGCTTTTTAATTGGTATAGTCTGGAGAAACGAACGAGACCCTAAAAGAGAGGAAGAAGTCACGCAAGAAAGCTTATCATTATCAGCAGCAGCTTTAACTCTCCATCCAAGCAGCAGCTTTAACTCTCAAACCAGGTAAAGCTCCAACAAAACAACTAAAAGCAACTAAACCAGAAAAAAAATAAAGAAAGTTTAGTTTAAAGGATTGAAATAAAACAACTATTACACAGTGCTACAAATTTCCAAAATTGTAAAACTTGGTTTTTTTGTAGATTGTGTTGTTTTTTAGGGGGTTTGTTTAATATTTCTTCTTCTTTATTTTTTTTCGGGAAGACCCAAAATCTGAATATGGCCCAAAACAACCGGTTTATTGATCTTTGTGCTCATTAAATTGAAATAACTCGTGAATGGACCATCTGATTTTTTATAATAATTATTATCGTTCCTCAGCAAGTCGAACACATAAACCTATTTACAAAAAAAATCAAATAGTTAAAATGGATGCTAACAGTATAGGCTCATTTAACCTAACGTTAAATTGTATTAAAAACATACAAAATTTTGATGGTACCGATTCTAATGAACTTCCAGACCTAATTTCGCAAATTGAAGATATTCTACCAACGTTTGATATTTTCGACGAGCCGACAAAAAAAATTTTATTTGGCTTTGTAAGAGGTAAATGTGTTGGGTTAACAAGACCTGTTATTCACAGGTATGGCTCAGTCAAAACTTGGGCAAGATTAAAAGAAATACTGTTAAAGCATTTTGGGGAAAAAGAAAGCAGCGACGTTTTGATGGACGCGCTCAAACTTTGTAGGGTCGAATCCACAATAGAACAGTACTACGACAAAATAAATGAAGCTTCAAATAGGCTGCATAACCGTATACTTACCCATAAAGACAATACTTTTTCTACAGCTGAAGTGAACAGAATCGCTTTGCGTGTCTTTAAAGACAATCTACCTGAACCAACTAAAACAATGATCTTTGCAAGAAATCCAGAAACTCTAGACGACGCGTACAAAATTATTGAGGACGCTAGACACCAAAACTATACAATTTATGGACCTGCCCGCAAGTTCAAGAGTAACAAACCGAACTTCAGATCCAACTTTAGTGACGATAATCGAAATGTAAACGAACAGCTGGTAACCGATCCAGCCGACAACACAAGTAGGGGCCAGTCCAATTATTCTTTCAAAACTGCAAATAAGAAATACGAGGGGAGAAATAATCACTCAAATTTAAAAGGGCCAGAGGTTCAAAGACAGTCCCAAGAAAACTCTGCCAGTTCGAGTATGCAGGTGTCAACAAACAGCAGAAATAGCCATAGTTTAAGACAGAGCCAGTCTTCTTCTGGACCAATGGACGTTAAGCACTCGAATGTAAATTTTCAGACAAAAGAATCAAACGATTACCCCATATAGAAATTAAAACAAAAGTAAGAACGTTATTGTTTGTAATTGATACTGGAGCTGAGTTCAGCGTCATAAACGAACACGTCTGCCATCCAAAGTGGAAAACCGATATCGATTTAGAAGTTGTAGCAATGGGTAACCACATTAAAATAAAACAAATTTGTAGATTTCCCTCTTTCAAAGAATTTAACCTAAGCAATTATTTTTGTGAATTTCTAGAATACAATTTTCATAAAGACTTTGATGGGTTGATAGGAGAAAACATACTGAATGATTTAAACGCAGTCATCGATTACCGAAACCGCCAACTAAAAATCAACGACACCTCCCTAGAACTTATTATTCAAAACAAACGAAAAGATTTTGAAAAAGCTCTGCTAGTTAACACCATCATTCGAACAGACAACCTGAGTCTACAAACAAGAGCTTTGTTAGACCCGGTCCTGGGCAAGTTCAACGGTATTTTCTATAAAGAAGGCGAAAACCTAACATTTACGAGTGCAATTAAGCACAAAATCAAAACAAAAAATACTATACCAATCTATTCAAAAAGTTATAAGTATCCCGAGATACATAAGGAAGAAGTTGATCGGCAAATAGACGAAATGCTCCGTCAAGGGATAATTAGGCATTCAAATAGCCCTTACAATAGCCCACTTTGGGTGGTCCAAAAAAAGATGGATGCCACTAATATCGAAAAATGGGGACTAGTCGTCGATTACCGAAAGATGAACGGAGAGACGATCGAAGATCGGTTTCCCATACCAAACATCGAAGACATTTTTGACAAGCTTGCTGGATGCCAGGTGTTCACAACCTTAGACCTTGCCAAAGGGTTCTATCAAATAGAAATGAGCCCTGAGGACATAGAAAAGACTGCATTTTCAACAACGAACGGTCATTTCGAATTTCTACGTATGCCATTCGGTCTACGAAACGCTCCGTCCACTGTTCAGCGGCTTATGAACACTCTATTGGGTCCTTTTATTGGTCGCATATGTCTAGTATACATGGATGACGTTCTCATATTTTCTAAAAACATAGAAAAACATGTTGAACACATCATTACAATCTTTGAATGTCTTATGAAAGCAAACCTAAAACTCCAGTTCGACAAATGCCAATTTGCGAGAACGGAGATCGAATTTTTAGGTCATGTCATAAACTCAGAAGGCTTAAGGCCTTGCAAAAAAAAGATTGATGCGATAAATAGGATTAAACTACCATCAAATCAAAAGCAGATTAAAAGCTTTCTGGGAATGACGGGTTATCTAAGACGGTATATTAAAGACTACTCAAAGATCGCTCAACCGCTTATAAAGTATTTAAAGAAAAACACGAAAGTGAATATACGCGATGAGGATTATATAGAAGCCTTCGATAAATTAAAACTACTTATTACGAGCGAACCAATAGTTGGGTTGCCAAACTTCGAAAAACAATTTACAATTGTCACAGACGCCAGCAATTACGCGCTCGGCGCCGTTCTCATGCAGGACGATAAAGTTATTTGCTACGCAAGCCGAACGTTGAAGTCCCACGAGCTGAATTACAGCACTATCGAAAAAGAACTTTTAGCCATATATTGGGCGACAAAGCATTTCAAATACTACGTTTATGGAAGGAAATTTATAATCAAAACCGACCATAGACCTCTAGTCTGGCTAAATAACCTAAAAGAACCGAATTTGAAATTACAGCGTTGGAAAATTCAACTGAACGAGTTTGATTTCGAGTTAAATTTCATTAAAGGGAAAGAAAATGCATTAGCAGATGGCCTAAGCAGAATAGTAGAGCCTGAAAAGGAAGAAAACGAAGATCAATCCGACACAACAATCCATATTGATTGTTTAGACATTTTAATTTTCGAAATGGATAATTACACTAGTTTACAAAATAATAAAAATTTTGCGATCACGAACGTTTGGTAGCAATTTCTTATGTAAGTCCCCCCGCTGAGTCCAAAAATCCATATCACGATTTTTTTAGTGGGGCCGTTCTCGAGAAATCGCGGAATAGCTAGTTTTTGGATTCTGAAAAAAGTACCTTTAGAAAAATGTGTATATCTTCAGTATCGATTCATTCATTATGAAATGGTAATGCTTTCTTGGAAGGTAATTGAACGCCCTATCATTCATTCATACACCACTTCTTAATCCGGTGCTTGACTTCGGCGTTATAAAGGCTTTTATCGGCAACATTGCATTAAATTAATGAATTTTTAAAAAGAAGCTAGATTTTAAGTGCGATTTTCACCACGAAAAAAATTGTGTAAAATTTATTTTATTAGTGGTTACCAAAGACTTAGCTACTTAAAATACAACGCCACATAATTCATTAAAATCCGTTCAAGAATATAGAAGTTATTTGCATTTAAGTAAAAAATGGAACGTTTCAAGTTCATGCAAATTGACTTGGTTTAAATGTTTTACTGTTCGTCGTAGGAGGCATAGTTAAAATTCAAACTATGCTATTTAAGGGCTACTATGACCTGCCAAATTTATTTTGTACCTGGCTAAGATTTTTTTGTGATTGACTTAGGTTGAAAAATTAGTGCAAGAGTCAAAAATGAATTAATAAGAAATATGTGAGCAAAAAATAGAGAAAATGTGTCTTCGGCCGGTGATAAAGCTCGTATAATTTATGTAAATAATTTTATATGTAACGCCCGCATTTATTATTCTCCATTTATTAGAATAATTTTTGCATTCAATTTGACGTCTTGGACTTATTTTCCACCGAAGTCAATCACAAAAAATCTTTGGCAGGTCATAGTAGCCCTTAAATAGAATAGTTTGAATGTTAACTATGCCTACTCCGACTAACACAAAAACAATCAAACTTAATCAATTTGCATGAACTTAAAACCTTCCATTTTTATACACTTGAAAAGTGTATTATAATTTTGCCCAGAAGTTTGCAACGCATAGAAGGAATCATCTCCGACCACATAAAGTATATATATTCTTGATCAGCATGACGAGCTGAGTCGATTAAGCTTTGTCCGTCCGTCTGTCCGTCTGTCCGTCTGTCTGTTTCTACGCGAACTAGTCCCTCAGTTTTGGAGCTATCGAGCTGAAACTTTGCACAGAGTCTTCTTTTTACTGCACGCTGCTAATATGTCGGAACCGACCGGATCGGATAACTACTTCTTGTAGCTGCCATACAAATGTTCGGTCGGAAAATGGATTTTAGTGAGAAAAACTGTTTTGCTCTCAATATAACTGCTCTCAAACACGGTCAGGGGTAATATGTAATGTTTTTAATCTGATCTGCGAAGTTTGGTCGAAGTCGCTAACCGTTGAGACAAGCTATTTCAAGTGTATCAAAACTTCGGTACAGACGAAGTTAGCTTTGCCTTTCTCGTTTACTTTAACGCCAATAACTTCTATAATCTTGGACGGATTTGAATGAATTATGTGGCGTTGTATTTTTAATAGATAAATCTTTAGTAACCAGCAATAAAAAAAATTTTTACAATTTTTTTCGTGGTGAAAAATCGCACTTAAAATCTAGCTTCTTTTTAAAATTCATTAATTTAATGCAATGTTGCCGATAAAAGCCTTTATAACGCCGAAGTCAAGCACCGGATTAAGAAGTGGTGTATGAATGAATGATAGGTCGTTCAATTACCTTCCAAGAAAGCATTACCATTTCATAATGAATGAATCGATACTGAAGATATACACATTTTTCTAAAGGTACTTTTTTCAGAATCCAAAAACTAGCTATTCCGCGATTTCTCGAAAAACGGCCCCACTAAAAATTATTTGGACTGCATTTTTGGACTCAGCGAAGGGATTTACATATGAAATGACTGTCAAATGGTCGGGATCGGAAATGCTGTAAACTGGTGTTATTGGCAGCCCGAAATATTAAACGTTGAGTTAGAAGAAGATCTAGGCGAAGAATTGATTTACTTATTTTCAAGGAATCGGACGACTTACAAACTGTCCATAGTGCAGATTCCGATGATCGCCACTTTATCAGAATCACTGAAAAATGCCTCAATATCTTTAAAATTCAAATAGTAATCGTAGAAGGACAAAATGAGTCGAAAACCACCAAAATTTTGTATAAGAAAAAGCTACGACATATTATAACAACGAATGGTAAACCTGAAAACATCTATAAAATTTATGCGAGAGATATTACCTGAAAAAGGCCTTGTCGTTGTGTATTGTGAAAGCTTAAACCTATACCTAAAGTTTCAAGAAAATTAAAGACAATACTTTTCTTACAATCTAAATTTAAAAATATTAAAATCATGTACACTACTAAAAGACATAACTGATAAGGAAAAATACTAAAAATTATTGAAAAAGAACATCTTAAGAACAATCACAGAGGAATCAGCGAAATTTTCCAAGTCATTAAGCAATTGTATTATTATCCTAATTTGTTAAAAGAAATCCAAAATATATAAATAACTGCGGTGTATGTAACTTAGCTAAGTATGATCGACACCCGATAAAATACAACTTTAATGTAACAGAAACGCCAACCAGTCAAAACGATCTAGTTCATATGGATATTTGGTATCCACAAAGAAATATTATGTATCTAACAACCATTGACAAATTAAGCAAATATGCAACAGTGCAACACCTAAAAGACAGATCGTGGATATCATTACTTAATGCAATTAAGTGTAGAATTCAATACTTGGGCAAAGCTAACAAAATTGTAACAGATAACGAATTTAACATTATAGCAATCAAACAGTTTCTGACGGATAACGATGTAAAAATTCACTTTACTACACCTTATAAAAAAACCGGAAATTCTGATGTCGAAAGACTTCATCTAACCTTAAATGAACACATGAGATTGTTTAATGCGGATCCAAAAAACGCTGATACTGTTCAAGAAAAAGTTTTTAAGGCTATACTCTCTTACAATAATACAATCCACAGTAGTACAAATGCTAGACCAATAGACCTACTTAATAACCTAATTTCGATAGAAGAAATTTCCAAAATATCCCAAAATATGGGAGTTCTTAAAGAAAAATCCAATGTAAAGAAATCAAACCAAGAACCGTCAAACTTTGAAAACGAATTTGTAAAAAACAATCAAGTTGGCAAATCTAAACCAATTTACAATCAAATCGAAAACTACAAACAAGAAGGAAACTATCTTTTTTCTCAGGGCAACCCACCAAAAAAATTTACATAGATCAAGTCAAAAGAAAATTCAAATATCAAGATGTAAACCAATAACACTTCGAATCGTAAATATTTTAGTTTTCTAGTATTCGACAATATCGTCGAAACTGGTGCCCGAGGAGTCATATATATATAATTACCATTAATATACATACGCAAACTTTCAAAAGCAAGCTCCCGCATTCGAGCTTTTATGTACTCTTAGCTTCGCTTGCTTGTAAGCTTATCAACTAAGTTAGCCTTTAAGCGATCACCATAGACCGAGCATCAATAAAACCAATTTTTGTATAAGCAATAAGAACTTGCTTTGTCTTTATTTCGGACTCTAAAATCTCCGACATCGGACTCTTAAATCTCCGACTCCGGACATTAAATCTCTGGAACTACTGTTGCGAGCGACGAAGAGGTCTAAGAACAACCTAATCTGTGCGCATCTAAGCAACCGCATCAACGGAAGTGCCAAGGAGAGCCCTTCACATAACTATATTTAGTCCTTAGTACCGATTTGCCGAAAAAATTATAAAGATCGGATGAGCGGCTCTCAAGCTATGAGAAAATAAGTGAATCCAGCCACCCCACACCCGCCTTTTCACAACTAACGCCGCACAATGTTAGAGAGAGAGAAAGAGAGAGAGAGAGTAAGAGAGAGAGAGAAACTTAGAGATGAGCGCAGCAGCAGCACTGCGTTCATCTCCTACTCTAGGTACTGAGCATATTATAGTCGGGCTTGACCGACTAATTCACATTTTTGTATGCAAAGGAAATAACTTTTGAACTATCAAAAATATTAAACAATTGTACTAAAACTATTAATTACATAACAAAAAACCGTATGGATAGAACGACACTTCATTACTTGCAAACAATTTTAGTCACAAATTTTCGTAAATTGAGAAACGTCTATCGTAGGTGGGTAAAAGATAATATTTTCTATTAAAGAAAAATTGCTACAACACTGCTCGACAGCATTTTTCCCCAAAGCTCCAAACCAACTTTTTCTAAAGTAAATTGACCCGCTGATCACGAAAATCACCATATAAAAAAATTCTATCGACGCGTTATCGAGATATTATCGATAAACGGTTTTTTCGATTTTTCCAAAAGTTGCCTCCACTTAAACTCTCATAACTTTTTTGTTTTTCAATCGGTTTGAATGCTCTAAACAAATTTTAAAAGAAAACACTTGGCCAAACAGTCTGTTCTCGGACAAAAATGAGCTGGGATCTGTGCTGTCGGAGCTATGGCTCAAATAAAGAAAAAAAATTATTTTATTTTGCTAAATTTCAAAATTTATCGAAATTAAAACGCTTGTAGATTCATAAATATCCAAAATTGTTATGTTTTTTTAATTGGCCAATGAAAACTATTCAATTTACTTTAAAATAAGACCTCACATACAGAAATCGGACATGAAATGGCTTTTTTATTCAAGTTTTGGTGAAAAAGGGCAGACTGACAAGTTTTCAAATTACTTCAGCATTTATAAAAACCAAGTGATTCTTACACTCAAGAGTCAGATAATTTAATGTTCCCCTGAACGAACGTTACACTGTGACGGTTTGACACTTAAGTGTGACGCTACTGGACGCAGTGTAAACCGAACCTTAGTTGCCGTTAAAAATTATTATTGGCGTGTTTACCCCTAGAAAAATTATGGTTAATCTTAATTTAATTTCTAAGAACGTTTGGTAAATTAAGTCCAGAAAAGGCCCAAATTGAAATGCAAAAAGAGCGTTAACTTATTTAGCAATGTTAACGGGTTGCATGTTAAAACTATCGAACGACATAACAAAAAGAGTCGCTTAAAATAACGTATTTAATTACTTCAAACTGTCAATAAAAAATTAAGGTGCTAATGGGGTTTCACACCTGTTATGCGTAAATTTCAGTACAATTTCGCAAAAGTAAGCTTCAAAAGAAAAAAAATGTTGTATTTGATAGTCTAATGATTTAAAGGGTACAACAAAGAGATCCAGAGCTCGCTCTAAAAAATTGATACGAAATCTTTAGTATTTCAGGCTAGTTTTCAGGTAACACGGGTCTAGCCGAGCAATAATCAAAGATCCTTAATTGTCATTCCTACAGATTAATTCAAATTTTCATATAAAATTTTCAAGTTCAAATAATTATCAACAGTTTTCACAATGTCTCTGAAATTTCACTTTCTGAACTCGAACCTTACCGCCTTTTATGAAAATTTGAGTGTCGAAAGCGATGAGAAACGAGAGAGGATTCACCTGGAAATAATGTCAATTAAGCACAGGTACCAAGGCAACAGGGGCTTTAATAATTATTGTCATGGACTCATCCGAGAGTCTCAAAGAATCGCATACTGCCGCAAAAAGTGGTGCCCTATATTTTGAAAGTGATTAAAATGAAATTTTATTGATTTTGCAATAAATGTGTTTTATTAGAATTATTCTACGCCTGAGCTCACTAAAACCACTCAAAAACAGCCCACAGCCACAGAAAAAACAGCCCCAGCGGCATCTCAAAAAAAAATATAGTTTTGTCTATTTCACCAAAAAAATTCATAAAAAATCCACCTTATGTCCGATTTCTGTATGTGAGGTCTTATTTTAAAGTAAATTGAATATTTTTTACTGTCCAATTAAAAAAACATAACAATTTTGGATAGTTTTGAATCTACAAGCGTTTTAATTTCGATAAATTTTGAAATTAAGCAAAATAAAATATTTTTTTTCTTTATTTGAGCCCATAGCTCTAACAGCACATATCCCAGCTCATTATTGTCCGAGAACAAACTGTTTGGCAAAGTATTTTCTTTTAAAATTTGTTTAGAGCATTCAAACCGATTGAAAAACCAAAAAGTTATGAGAGTTTAAGTGGAGGCAACTTTTGGAAAAATCGAAAAAACCGTTTATCGATAATATCTCGATAACGCGTCGATAGAATTTTTTTATATGGTGATTTTCGTGATCAGCGGGTCCATTTACTTTAGAAAAAGTTGGTTTGGTCCATTGGGGGAAAATCGACTCTCATTTTGTCGAGCAGTGCAATTACACTAGTTTACAGCATTTCAGATCCCGACCATTTGACAGTCATTTTATACGTAAATCCCTTCGCTGAGTCCAAAAATGCAGTCCAAATATTTTTTAGTGGGGCCGTTTTCGAGAAATCGCGAAAAAGCTAGTTTTTTTGATTTTGAAAAAAGTACTTTTAGAAAAGTGTGTATATCTTCAGTATCGGTTAATTCATTATGAAATGGTAATGTTTTCTTGGAAGGTAATTAAATACCCTATCATTCATTTGTACACCACTTCTTAATCCGGTGCATGCATTCGGCGTTATAAAGGCTTTTATCGGCAACTTTGCATTAAATTTATGAATTTTTTAAATAAATTTAAAAAAAATTTATTTTATTGCTGGTCACTAAAGATTTCTCTATTAAAAAATACAACGTCACATAATTCATTCAAATCCATCCAAGGTAATAGAAGTTCATGCAAATTGATTAAGTTTGATTGTTTTAGTGTTCGTCGGAGTAGGCATAGTTAACATTCAAACTATTCTATTTAAGGGCTACTATGACCTGCCAAAGATTTTTTGTGATTGACTTCGGTTGAAAATGAGTCTAAGAAGTCAAATTGAATGCAAAAAAAAACGAGAGCGTAAGTTAAAGTCGGCTCTAACCGACTTCGATATACCCGTTACTCATGAAAAAACATGTTTAACAGTGTTCCCGCGTTCCTTAGTGTGACCATTCAAAAAGTATGCAACATTTTTTTAGGGTGGTAGCGGGGAGGGCTTGGTTAACTTTTTTGCTTATAACTTGAGAACCGTTCATCCGATCTTTATCATTCTTTCGGCAAATCGATTTATTTTGCTAATTACTAACTATCTCTAGAAGGTACGAATCCTCTATCTTTAAAACTGTAGGAGATATAACTATTTTCCAAATTGCGGGGGCGGGAATGGGCGTGGCCAAAATTTGAAACAAACTTGATCTGCGTGCAGATAAAAGATGCATTTGTCCCATACATGTCAAACCTCTATCTCTTACCATCTCTGAGATCTAGGTGTTCATACAGACAGACGGACGGACGGACGGACGGACGGACGGACGGACAGACGGACAAGGCTAAATCGACTCGGCTGTTTTTGCTGATCAAGAATATATATACTTTATATGGTCGGAAATGATTCCTTCTGCCTGTTACATACATTTGCACGACTTTAGTATACCCTTTTTACTCTACGAGTAACAGGTATAATTATACTAATAAATGGAGTAACGCTTGCGGGGGTTACAAGTATAATTACTCCGCTAACAATTTCAACGACATTTACATAAATTATACGAGCTTTATCACCGGCCGAAGATACCTTTTCTCTATTTTTTGCTCACATATGGGTCATTCTTTTATAAACCGAACAGTTAAAAAAATTTTTATTCTTCATTTTAATAAAAAAAATCCGAAATTAGATCTCGACATGCCCATCATAACGTAATTTGCGGCTTTGCACAAAAATTTTTTGTTAATTTTATAAACAATTTCAAAAATCGTCAAAAACGAAAAAATGGAAAAAAAGGGTTTTTTAAAAACACGATATCTCAGGTTTGGTTTATCGGACAGGTCTCAAATTGATATTGGTAAAAAGTATTTTACTGTATCTACTCAAATTATAATTTTATAGACGTTTAAATTATTTAATAATATTAAGTAATTGTTGCTAAAAATTATTTATAATTTTTTCTAAGTGTTAACCACCATGATTTAGCTTTTAAGGATAAACAATTTATTGCCCTAAATATAACTTAAATTTTGGTGTTTTCAAAAAGATGGAGACTTTTATGGTTTAAAAGTTATGAATTTTTGAAGTTATAAACAAATAAAAAGATGCCCTTAAATAAAAATTTCTCACGTAGTCAGTTTTAAAGTCATGTGATTGAAACTTGGCAATTGTGCTTTATATTTATCAAGCTTTTCAAAATTGCCAACATCACACAGATCGGACATCTATATCATATAGCTGCCATAGAAATGCTGAATTTAGTTGTGGTATAATATACTTTCAAAACTCTGGTCACCCTAATCCACAACAAAATGCAATTAATCATAGCATTCGTATGGCAGCTATATGAAATAGACGTCCGATCTGTGTGATGTTGACATTTTTGAAAAGCTTGATATATATAAAGCCCACTTGCCAAGTTTCAGTCGTAGAGCTTTGAAACTGACTGAGTGGCAACGCATTCTTTAAGGGCAACTTTTATTTGTTTATAACTTCAAAAATTCATAACTTTTAAACTATAAAAGTCTCCATATTTTTGAAAACACCAAAATTTAAGTTACGTTTAGGACAATAAATTGTTTATGCTTAGAAGCTATATCATGGTGGTTAACACTGAGAAAAAATTATAAATAATTTTTAGCAACAATTACTTAATGTTATTAAATAATTTAAAAATCTAAAAACTATTATTTGAGTAGCTACAGTAAAATACTTTTCACCAGTTTCAATTTGATACCTGTCCGATAAACCAAACCTGAGATATCACGTTTTTAAAAAAACCATTTTTTTCCATTTTTCCGTTTTTGACGATATTTGAAATTGTTTATAAAATTAACAAAAAATTTTTGTGCAAAAACCGCAAATTGCGTTATGATGTGCATGTCGAGATCTAATTTCGGATTTTTTTTTATTAAAATGAAGAATAAAAATTTTTTTAACTGTTCGGTTTATAAAAGAATGACCCATATGTATTATAAAACAAGTGAGAAAGTCGGTCAAGCCCGACTATAACATACTCTGTACCCGGTGTATATGCCGAATGAGTCGCTGCCACTGTGCTCATCTCTAAGTTTTTTTCTCTCTCTCTCTCTCTCTCTTTAATGCATGCAATGCGGTGTTGTTTGCGTGTGCGTGGGAGGCCTCTTTTTTACACTTTTTTCTCATAACTTGAGAACCGCTCATCCGATCTTTATCATTTCTTTATCATTTCTACGAATCATCTATCTATAAAACTGTCGGAGATATGACGTTTTTTCAAAATTGCGGTGGCGGGAGGGGGTGTGGCGAAAATTGAAAATTGAAAAAACTTGATCTGCCTGCAAGTATAAGAACCATTTGTCCCATACATGTCTAACCTCTATCTCTTACCATCTCTGAGATCTGTTTGTTCATACGGACGGGCAGACGGACGGACAGAGGGACATGGCTATATCGACTCGGCTGTTGATGCTGATCAAGAATATATATACTTTGTAGGGTCGGAAAAGATTCCTTCTTCCTGTTACATACTTTTGCACAAACTTAATATACTCTGTGTACCTTCGGTACAGAGTATGAATATGTAATGACCGCAAGCGCAGCACAATTTATTACGATATTGATTCATTTTTGACTCTTGCACTAATTTTTCAACCTAAGTCAATCACAAAAAAATCTTAACCAGGTACAAAATAAATTTTGCAGGTCATAGTAGCCCTTAAATATCATAGTTTGAATTTTAACTATGCCTCCTACGACGAACAGTAAAACATTTAAACCAAGTCAATTTGCAAGAACTTGAAACCTTCCATTTTTTACTTAAATGCAAATAACTTCTATATTCTTGAACGGATTTGAATGAATTATGTGACGTTGTATTTTTAATAGAGAAATCTTTAGTGACCAGCAATAAAATAAATTTTATACAATTTTTTTCGTGGTGAAAATCGCACTTAAAATTTAAACTTTTTTAAAAAATTCATAAATTTAATGCAAAGTTGCCGATAAAAGCCTTTATAACGCAGAATGCAAGCACCGGATTAAGAAGTGGTGTACAAATGAATGATAGGGCATTTAATTACCTTTCAAGAAAGCATTACCATTTCATAATGAATGAACCGATACTGAAGACATACACATTTTTCTAAAGGTACTTTTTTTCAGATTCAAAAATCTAGCTTTTCCACGAATTTCTCAAAAACTTATACAAAAAAAATCGTGGATTTTTGGACTCAGCGGGGGGACTTACATAAGAAATTGCTACAAACGTTCGGGATCGAAAAATTTTTATTACTTTTGTAAACTAGTGTTATTGTTCGTAAAAAATATATTATTTTCGACTTACAGCTCTGCCTTTTACTTCAAGGACATTCAATCGCGCAGTTCCTTGTGCTTTCTTTTGCATCCGTCTCCATTTCACCCGGTAGTCATGCAACCATTGTCATTGAGCAGTTGTTTATTGTCAAGTCTTGTCGAGCCCAGAAATTTAAAAACAAATCCAAATTATCATTTAGAAAACATTCATTTATTCCGCCGGCCGACTTTTCACAAATGCCTATGTGCACCTTGACCAAACTCATAACCGCTGAAACTTATTGATTTGATTTGGTTATGTCTATCGCCAAGTCATTTATCACACCTATTTTGACTACCTTTTGATTGTTTTTAAGATGCCAGCTGCGAGTTATTATTCACTGCTGCTCCCGCTTTTGTTCTGGGCATGCTTCATTTGCCATAACATCAATGGACTTGAGAATGGTTTGGCCCTTACGCCACCCATGGGCTGGATGCCTTTTGAGAGATACCGGTGCCTAACTGATTGTGCTAGGTTCCCCAGAGATTGTATTAGGTAAATTAATTAAATTTATTGCGTCAACTGATTCGACTTCTTGCCCAAATTTAGTGAGTCGCTCTTTAGGCGCATTGCCGATTTGCTGGTATCTGAGGGATATGCAGCCGTTGGTTACAAGTACTTGATTATCGACGATTGCTGGATGGCTCATCAGCGCAATGCTGTTACACACGAGCTGTTGCCCGATCCACACCGTTTCCCCAGTGGCATGAGTGTTCTTTCGAACTATGTAAGATAATCCATAATTTGGATCATTTTGGGTTAGATAACTAATTCATTCTTCCAACAGATTCACGAACTTGGACTCAAGTTTGGCCTATATCATGATGTGGGTGCCAAGACCTGCATGTACCATGGTCCTGGGGCCAAAGGACACTTTGTGCTCGATGCCCAAACCTTTTCCTTCTGGGGAGTGGACTATGTCAAGCTAGATGGATGTTTTGCAAATGAACTGGAGCTAGACAGAGGATATCCCGCCTTTGGACAGGCATTGAATATGACTGGAAGACCAATGGTTTACTCCTGTAGCTGGCCCTTTTACAAGCCAAAGGTGGGCGTCCAATATTCTTGGTACTAAAACACTCAGTCGGACAATCTTTAAATTCCAGCCAGACTACGAGCTCATTAAATCACATTGCAATCTTTGGCGATTTTCGAACGATGTGACTGATTCACATAAATCAATTTTCGATATAATGGACCACTACTACAGACAACAGCATATTTTATCTCCTCAAGCGGGCCCTGGGCATTGGAACGATCCCGATATGGTAACTATCTATCAGGTTTTTAAGGGAATCGCAAATAATTCTGTTTCTCACTCAGTTAGTGCTGGGAAACTATCGTTTGAGCTACGATGCCAGCCGCTTACAATTGGCTATCTGGGCAGTGCTGGCAGCACCATTGATAATGACCAACGACTTGGAGACTGTACGTCCGGAGATTAAAGCTTTACTGCAGAATCGGTTAGTTGCTAAATATTTAAAGAAACATTTTAGGTAAAACTTCCAATTACAGCGACATCATAGCGGTAAATCAGGATGAGCTGGGGATAGCTGGGAAACGCGTTTTGGCTTCAAGAAATTTTGAGGAAAGTAACTGGATAATGCTTGGATAATGACCCACTTTAGTAGTTTCCCATTTTTCCATTGCTAGGTATGGAAACGTCCCATTACACCCATCAATGATATTGGTAAGCAATCGTTTGCTGTGGCCTTCGTTAATCGTGGTGGCTTTGGTCCCTGTCCTCTGTGTCCCCAAACATTTGAAGTTGTCTTAACTAACTTGAGACTTAATAACCCTATGGGTTATTCTGTAGAAGTACGCACCCATTTACATGGGAAAAGCCTCTTGCAAAAACTTACTTTAGCCTCAATCATTGCAGGATCTTTTTAATGTTACACACAATTTGGGCTTGTTTAAGCCAAAGGATACATTCAGCACGCGAGTCAATCCAGAGGGTGTCACATTTTACAAGTTTACTGTAGCAGCTATCTACTGATGAATTACAACAATTTGTCTTACTGAAACAAGTTTTATTTACACTCTACGGGACAATTTTCGCTCTCTGAGATACATGAGTAATTCAAACAGTATTTTTAAACATTTTCTTTCTTTAGCCCTTTAAAATAGGGCCAGCGCTCCTTTGTTTTGTCATCGGTATATGTGATCTGGTGAATACCAAAATCATGCATTTCCTAAATTAAAACTGCACGTTTCAGCTCTTGTGAATTGTTTTGATCAGAGCTTGTAAATTACCATCAACACACATTTTCACTGAGCTCAGAATGCATCAGAGAAAGAAGAAAATTAAGCTGAATCAAGCTCGGGCTTCGCACAACAATTTTATTTTCGTCATTGTTCAAAAATGGAGTGTGTATTTCTTTTGTGGTGCAAACCTAAAATTGTTCTGAACTCATTGAGAAGCCAAAGACTCAGTTCGCGGAGCGGCTCCTAAGTTCGTCGAATCTATGGTTTTGGTTGCATCTCAGATACTTAAGTCACTTTTCGCATATTTTTGGTAATTCTATTCAATACTTATATTATATGATTTGGACAAAAATAAATTTATAAAAAATTTCAAAGAACAATTAAATAATTTAAAGTTGAAATAAGATAACAGAAAATTTTAATTTAAAAATTACAAATTTAAAGAATCAATTAATAATTATAATTTAAAAGTTTAAAATTAATTGATATCAAAGAAAATTTGTCAATTTGGAAAATAAATAAACAAATTAATTAAGATAAAAAATGACGGACACAAGTATCTCATCTTAATCACTCAGAGCCGTAATATAATATTTCTTAATTTGCAGAGCAGAAAAATAACTGTTTTAAATGGCTATCAAATCTTCACATTGGAATTATAGATACCATTAATTCGATTGAACTATCGGGGAAAACAGTCCCAAGCCAAGTTGGTCTGTTTTTTACGATGATGTAGACGCTTACTTAATGTCACGTGCAAAAAAATCAGATAATACAACAGTTCTTCATTAAATAAGTTTCTAAAACCAAATAGATTGCTTAGGAAGGTATAATGGAATGGTGGGGAAAAAAGTAAACAATATTGCGTCATCTTTTTAAATGATACCCACTTAAGAAAGTGTTACGCCTTTAATTTCGGGACTAAAATTTAAAATGAATCCTCGCAGGAGTCGCCTGTACTATCAAACTTAAAATGCTACTGTGCTATTCAGATCTAATTACATTCTCGACTTAGAAGTCATTTCTGGAAATAAACTTTTTTAAGAAGGTACATCCTAATCCGAAAATTTTTAAAATGAAATGTTGTCCAAAATTCAAATCTTTGTAAATGGAATAATAGGATACATACTTAAGCTTCAAAATATGTAAGCAGTATTGTTTTACGGTGGCTTGTGTGTTCTTGGCAGAGGTACAAAGGTACAAGCAAAGATTTATTGATATTCTACATAGATGACGCATGTGAAACAAAAAACGATTGTTTTTGGGAGCTGACATTGGATGCAAATTTGTGCTTCTCGCCGCCTGTACGAGGAAACATACAGTGGCGTGCAAAAGTGAGTGAATGTTTACAACTTTGACATTGGCCGTCCAGCAAACGCGAACCACGCAAGCAAATCCAAAAAATGTTTATACCCGTTACTCGTAGAGTAAAAAGGGTATACTAAAGTCGTGCAAATGTATGTAACAGGCAGAAGGAATCATTTCCGACCATATAAAGTATAATATTCTTGATCAGCATCAACAGCCGAGTCGATTTAGCCTTGTCCGTCTCCGTCCGTCCGTCCGTCCGTCCGTCCGTCCGTCCGTCCGTCTGTCTGTATGAACACCTAGATCTCAGAGATGGTAAGAGATAGAGGTTTGACATGTATGGGACAAATGCTTCTTTTATCTGCACGCAGATCAAGTTTGTTTCAAATTTTGGCCACGCCCCCTCCCGCCCCCGCAATTTGGAAAAAAAGTTATATCTCCTACAGTTTTAAAGATAGAGGATTCGTACCATCTAGAGATAGTTAGTAATAAGCAAAATGAATCGATTTGCCGAAGGAATGATAAAGATCGGATGAGCGGTTCTCAAGTTAGAAGCAAAAACGTGAACAAGCCCTCCCCCGCTACCACCCCCACCGTAAAAATGTTGCATACTTTTGGATGGTCACACTAAGTAAGATATTATTTTACGGTGCTTTGTGTGTAATATAAAATAATTATTCTTGCATAAAATTGTTATAAATCTCGTAAGGTTTATAAAATAAAACCAAATATAAAAAAATAATAAATAAAATATTTTTTATCAAAAAAAAAATTATAAAAAAGGTTTTTTGATTGATAAAAAAATTGGTAAAAAAAATCGGTTTAGTTTTGTTGTGCTTAGTAAACCTTAATTTTTCTTCTTTTCTTATTTAAGTTACTTACTCTTTATATTTGTTCGGATATCTACATATAAAACGTTACTCATGAAAAAACATGTTTAACAGTGTTCCCGCGTTCCTTAGTGTGACCATCCAAAAAGTATGCAATATTTTTAGGGTAATGGCGGGAGAAAGGGCTTGGTTCGCCGTTCATCCGATCTTTATCTTTTTTTGGCAATCGATTCATTTTGCTAATTACTAACTATCTTTAGAAGGTACGAATCCTCTATCTTTTAAAACTGAGGAGATATAACTTTTTCCAAATTGCGGGGCGGGAGGGGCGTGGCCAAAATTTGAAACAAACTTGATCTGCGTGCAGATCCAAGGAAGCATTTATCCATACATGTCAAACCTAACTCTTACCATCTCTGAGATCTAGTGTTCACACAGAACAGACGGACGGACGGACGGACGGACGGTGGACGGACACGGACGAAGGCGTGAAATCGACTCGGCTGTTGATGCTGATCAAAATATACTACTTTATATGGTCGGAGAAATGATTCCTTCTGCCTGTTACAAAACTAAATATATAAAAAATTTTTAAAAAATTAAAATTTAAGCTTAAAAATATTTAAATTTAATGATAAAAAAACCTCAAAAAATAAAGTGTGTTTAAAATATTAAATAAGTACATTTACATTTATACCTTTCATAATAGTATAATTAAAATAAAAACTATATGTTAATCTAAAAATGGGTTAAAAAAATTTAAAATTTCCCAATGCTTAAAAATATTTCACATTAACTGATAAAAAAACCTCAAAAAAAAAGTGTGTTTAAAAATATTAAACACTAAAAAAACATTGACCATTAAGAGCCTTTAAGCAGCTCCTATTTGGGCGTCCTATTTAAATTCATTTGATTCGTTCGTGAATTATGTTCGTTCGCAGAGATAAACAAGACAAACCCGACGTTCACGAAAAGCACCACTAAAAAGTTTTCTTACTAAAACTGGCACAAATCACAACAGAAAATCGCGAAAATGGGGAAGGGAAAAAAAAAAAAAAAAAACAAAATAAACAAAAACACCAAAAAAATCTTCGGGGACACGCTGACTCGAGCTCTTGATTTTTCCACTCAAGTAAAACATTCAAGGCAAAGCCTTTAGCAAAATGCTTTCAGTCACTTTGGTGAGCATTGGCTTTGCCTTAATAATGCAGTTCGCCGCAATGTGTCAAGCGAGGTCGGTAGCCGTGATGGTAGCGAAGCCGACTCTTGCGCTATAAGCAGTGCGAGGTTACGAGTTTGATCCCTAGAGAAAGAAGACAAAGTCAATAGAATAAAAAAAAGAGAAAGTCAGAGATAATATATTATAAAAGTCAGATTAATATAAAATGTTAAATAAATTTATTTTTGAAACAAACGAAAATCATTTAAAAACATTTTTTTTCAGCTTTTATTTTGCGAGCACAAAATGTTCTTAAATCATGCCCAAGCAGTTCATAAAGTGAGCCCAAAATGTTCATAATAAAACACCCGCTGTTAACGGTTCAAGAAAGAGCGGGATTACTCTACCTTTGTCAACGAATGGGCTTGATTTTGGTAGATTTAGAACGAATTTTTTTCTGAGTGTATCAATATTTGATAAATAACGAGGGCAAATTAGCAAAATCGGTCTTTCCAATATCGGAAAATTACAATCCGAGTTACAAGCCAATCGGATGAAAAACAGTTTTTTATGCTAAATTTTCAGGGTATTTTCACGCTTGGGGTCGGATTTTCGAAAATCGAGAAATCACGTGTCGTGTCACTATGCTTACAAACTCAAGTCAATCGGATGAAAAATAAAATTTTTTTACACTTAGGGCCGTTTTCTCATGTTCAACCCACCTAGATTTCGCAACTAGATGGTTTTGTGCAATCGTTTGTCTCATGTAGATTGATTTTAAATTTGGACATTTGCGCCACGGTCACAGCGGGAGGGCTGGAAAGGCACTAAAAATGCGTTGGCAGCGCCTTGCCACTCACTGAATTATTGTTTTATTTATTGCGCGCCAATTTTAAATAAGAAAGCTTGCATTTCACAAAGGAGGATTAGGCATTTCTTTTGGAAGGACTTGATACTATGATGGGAGATTAAGCAATAGGTATAAAGCTAAGTTCACACAGGCAACTAACTTGAACAAATTTTGATGGAAATTTGGCCATATAGGTCAAATTGTGGAACTTTCGGCCATATTTGTTCAAATTACATATTTGCGTATAACACTATAGTTTTAGTTTTATTTTTAAATCCTACGAAATCTTCAATATTGGCTATTTTAATCAAAATTTGGCCAAATTATTTACCTGTGTGAACTTAGCTAAAGCAATTAAGTAGGGGAATTAGTATGCGGATCTGTCTCTTCGGCAATATCTGCAGGTGTCTTGCATATAAAAGGCACATCCAATATTTTCCATTTTGGGTCTACTTATTATCAGTTCAGACTTTACTGTTTTTAGCAGCAGTTGTTTTTTGATTTTAAATATTTTTCAGTGTGACCATATGCGTGCATACATAAAAATACATTATTTGGTTAAGCATGTACATGGTTTTAAAATCAATGAGAATGAAGTAGATGGCAACGAAATCCATCTAGATGGCTAACCTTGAACATGAGCAAAGCAAATACAGAAAATCCACCTAGATTTGCAAAAACACCAACATGAGAAAACGGCCCTTAGACTTTTTATACCCGTTACTCGTAGACTAAAAAGGGCATACTAAGGAATCATTTCCGTCCATGTAAAGTATAAATTTTCTTGAACAGCATCAACAGCCGAGACGATATAGACTTGTCCGTCTGTCCGTCTGTCTGTATGAACACCTAGATCTCAGAGACTAGAAGAGCTAGAGCAACCCAATTTGACATGTAGACTCCTATTGTCTGCACGCAGATCAAGTTTGTTTCAAATTTTTGACACGTCCACCCCCGCCCCCGCAATAAGAAATGTTGAATATATCCCACATTTTTTAATATATCGAGTTCGGGTCCTTCCTTCCCTTCCCCCCACTTCTTTCCTTTTGCTAATTAATATCTATCTCGGTTAGATCCGAATTTTTGATCGTTTAAAACTGTAAGATAGATATTGGGGGGGTTTGTGATAAATAATATTATAATATTGAAAAAAAATTAATTATTATTTATTTTCTTAAAAAAAAATTTTTTTATTTAAATAAAACAGTAACCGTAACCCTAGCCGTTATTAGTTTCGGCTTTAATCTCTGATATTTACATTTTTAAAATTTTTAAAATTTTAATAAATTAAAAAAAAAAAAAAATAAAATTTTAATTTATCAAATTAAATAATAAAAAAAAATTTATTTAAAAAAAAAAATTAAAATTTAAAAACAATTCATTATTTCTCATCTGTGTATCGATGTGAGAATAAAAACAAAAAAATTAAAAAAATTTTATTAAAGTAGGAGGAAAAGGAATAGAAAAAGAGAGAAAAAAGAAGGAAGAGAGAGAAGGTTAAATAAATACTTATTCTATAAAATTATTATCCTTTGTTCAAAATCTCGACAAAATTATAATCACTTCAAGTGTATAAAAATACCTTTTCCAAAATGTGGTTGTCCGGTTTTGGTTCAGGTTAAAGGCTTAGAACCGGCATTAAGGAAATCGCTTCTAGACACTTGGCACACTTTTTGCATCCAAAAGAAAAAAAACTAACAAATAAAACGAAACAACGCAACCGAACTGGGGAGAATATCATATGCTTTTCCCCCCAAAACACACATGAATTTGATTCAATTTATCTATCAAAATAATTCTGTCGAACATTTATCAAAAGTAACCTAGATGGGTAAAGCCATGTGGTGCACCGGTTTTAGTTATGCAATATAAATCTACATGCGCACATTATAAATAACCTCGTTAGCCAAAGCATGAATATGATTTTGACAAATTAGCTCATATCCCCCCATCAATGAAAATGAGTACTGAGAATCCATTTGGTTAATATTAGGATAAACTCCAGCAGGGTAAACGTCCAACGCCATCCGGTGATAAACCACATAGCTTGAATCAAATAAAATATTGTATAATCCATAAACAAAGATGTAGAGCATATGATGGAAAGTCATCAAGTCAGGCACTGGCACGTAAGCACCCACCCACATGGCCGAGCAACGCCCATTGACAAGGCTCTTGTCAACTTCAATATTTCAGGAAATTTATTGACCAAAATTCGTCAAGGGATGAACGTGGCAGCGAGCATATTCAATTTATCCATCCCACCAGGCATACAAAAGCCACGAAACATCAAAGGGGAGGGACAATTGGTGGCCATCTGCAGCTCCTTACCTGCCTCCCTCTACCGCGGCTGCTGTGATGGCGCCGAGCCATTATCTTCTAATCAATATTGATTTTGGTGTAATAAAAGGACATGCTAGAAGCTAACAACATCCTCAACGGCATTAACGACTCTGCTTTGGTGTCCTGGATTAAACACGCGCGGCCCTCACGACCCTTAGCCCACACGCGTGGCTGAAAAATATAAAAACAGATATAAATAAATATCCGAATTACAAAATAAATCGCCTCAAAAAAATTTGCCGCAAATCCTAAAATTATTCAAAATTAAATATAACTACCGTGTGCAAATTATGTAAATTTTGTCTCATTTTCTGCGCGCAGTTCACCTTTTGGCTGTTATCCTTGTTATTAGTCATTGTGTAGAACGTGCTCCCTCGAGTAGACGCTAAGAGCGCTGGACGGATGTGATGCCTTGCATGGGGTCCTGTTCAAGCCACACAGGAACCTTGCAACATGGAGATAAATATGGAAATGTCATGTTTACAAGTTCTGGCAATAAATGCCAGTCGACACACAAACCCTATAAAATGCAAATGTTTCGCAGTCTCCATTTCGATTGCCGCAGTCTAAGAGAGAGTGGGGAAATTTAACCATAAGAGAAAATTTCCCTTGCTCGGCATTTGCCGGCTTGCTCTCATTTGGGTCCTTACATTATTGTAGGTATGTCAACCTCATATTGCTAGGTAAGCCGAAGCACTTTCACTGGGAGAAAAGTGAATGCGTCGGCTACATACTTCAAACTTCAAGAAGGCTAACTATTTTACCGGTATGCGTGTTATTACGCTTAATAAGCTTAATATTCAACTAAATATGGATAAATGTGCTTAAGATATAAAAGGGTATCTCACGTAAGGCTATGGCGGCTACCGGTTTTTAGGTACGCCAGCCCACTTAGGCCACAGGTTGTCGCCACCAGACAGTGCGAACAACTGCTTTGCGTGTGGTCTAACTGGAGAACACTGATTGGCGTTTTTGGTTTGCTTTGACCTCAAATTCATTTGTGTTGGATAGTGGACCTGCCGGTTTCAGGAAGAAGCCTGGTTAAGTTGGTTAGGTTCAATAAAGTTCTCTTTAAAGCCAGTAGGGGTGTACTGTTGAAGTTTTTCTGAAAAAGAAGATTTTTTTCCTTGCCAACCATTTAAAAAAAACTATTTTTGGCTTGTCTTTTAAGCAGGGCTTAATCCCGAAGAATTCGCCCGTACCGGTACGTTTGACCGTTTGATCTACAACTCTTATTAGAGGAATCTGACCACCAGTTAAGAATGTTTTAATGTTTTCAAGTACGTTTAAGTGCGATTTTGCCAAATGCACTAACTTACTATATTCCCTGTGTTCCTTCGTGCAAAGTTTTACAATTTCAATAACAACAAATCAACATTTGCACTAGCTATAGCTATATAGTGCTCACTTACTTCAAGACTGGCATAACTCAAAAAATACGATTTTTGACTAAATGATGCAGAAATATATGCTGTATTGAGTACTATTTTGTGTAAAATTTTCATATTGATATCTTTTATACTTTCCATGTGAGATCAAAATATGTCGCAATATCATTTTACTGGTTAATTTTCAAGTTAATGCAAAAGCTTCATATCTCAAATGTCCTCCAGTCGATATGGCGTAAACGTACTTTGGCTTTCAGTTAAAGCATCATATTTTTTAAAATTATATTAAAAGGCATTTTAAATTTATAATATTTTACTAGATTAGCTCGAAACTTAAAGCACCTTTTTGTTTGGTTAAGTCCATTGAGAACTTTAAGCGCGTTTTTCTTAAAATGGATTATTTTGAGTTTTCCAGTATTTCAAGTCTTTTCTTTCTTTGTCTTCTAGTATGTTCAAGCAACTGAGAAATATTTAACACATTTTATAATTAAAGCCAAAAGTGACGAAATTTTCGCTTTAAGTAAAATTTTCCTTGATTTATAAATTTTTTATGCCGTGTGTGTCCCAGCGGTTAGTGTGCTGGACTGCTGGGCGGGAGGTCGTGGGTTCGATCCCGCATCAGAACATCTAATAAAAAAAAAAGTGTGTTTCTTTATGTAGAAAATAGCTTTTACACATCCGGTCACCTTCACCAGTTATTGGCTCCAGCTGTGAAGTAATCTTCTTTTTCTTCTTCTTCTTGTTTGGCCCGATGCTTGCATCGCAACCGTTCGCCGGTCTCGGCCGCTGCAACCAATGTCCGCCAGTCGTCTCTCCGTGCGAGCTAGGCTACCAGTTTTTCACGCCAAGCTTGGAAATATCTTCCGCACCTGGTCGTCCCACCTTAGTTTTCCCACCTGGCCCTGTTTTAAAATATCACCAGTTCTTTCGCATTCCTCTTGTAGACCATTTTTGCTGGAGCTTGTTCATCCGTACGGGTAACATGTCCCAGCCAGCGCACTGTGGGCCAAGAATTCTCATTTTTTGGCCAAAACTCTGGCATTTCTACACCAGCCTAGCTAAGAAGCTGAAATTTTCGACGAAATGATCTTAAAAGATTGAACTTTACACACATAATTTAAAAAGCAACAAAAAAATGTATACGATATTGATAATCTAAATCAAAGTCGAAAAATATTTCAACTTTTTTCGTTTTTAATTATAAAAAACACTTGTAATTGGATTTGACCCAATTTCTGCATAGAAGTATATATAAGTACCAGATAACTAAAAAAATTAATATATCTTGGTAAGTCCAATGGTTTACGAGATATTGACTCAAGCAGTTTTTGAACTTGACTGCCCACCCTGTCGATGATTTTCAGTCAATCTGACTACCCTCACCGATTTTTCCATCTATTTACCTCTCTTTCTATTCAATACTTCAAACAAGTAAATAAAAATAAAAATTTAATTAATTAAAAATCTAATTTTTTAACATTATACAATTTACCTTCAGAGCTTCTAAGAGTATGCTACACATTTTAACATATTCAAATTGGCTGTGTATAAAAATAGTTTACCTCAGAGTGCAAGTGTCAAATTCCGAACTTTAGAAAAAAAGCATACTTCTAGGCTGACTGTATAACAGAACATGGTTGATTTAAAATGGGAATATAATTTTTTTAAATGCGATATTACAAAAATTCAAAGCAAAACCGCGCAAAAGCGCATACCTACAGCTATAGTACATTATTCAAAAGAAAATATGATAATATTGCAAGCAAATTAAGAGTGGTACTTCTGGGTACTCTTAACACAAAGTTGCCAAATGTAAAAAAAGCACCAAAATTTTAGATTTTTTTCATTTTTTCAGTAAACGCTTTCGAATGGAAACTTCTTGATAATTTTTTATGGCAATCTAATGCAAAGTCGAAAATAAAAATCAAAATTGCAGCTGCTGTTGCTTTTCTAACTTTGACTATAATTATTTTTTTTTTTTGCAGAGATTTTAAGAAAAATCAACTTTGAACGGCTGCCATTCAAAAACTGTTTTGTAAAAGGTTCCAAATTTTGCCATAAAATAGCTATATGTATTCAAAATCATTGCCGACCTTCGTTTTATCCAGTTTCCCAAACAAAAAATTGGGACTTTTGGCCAAAATTTCGGGCTGCTGGCCCAGTGTGCAGCGCAGCCGCTGTTGCTTTATGCGCTTGACCAGACTAGTATCCCCATAGAGCTTATACAGTTCGTCATTCTTTCGGATGCGAAAATCCTCGCCAACTTTCAAAGGAAAGAAACCCACTTTTTATTAGATAGTCCGTGGTCCGTGGCGGGATTGAATCCACGTCTCACGCACAGCAGGCCAACACACTAACCTCTAAGCCACACCCGTCCACAGAGAAGTTGCGGTAACTGAAAAAATAATCGTAAATATTTGAGGAACCCACATCAAGCTTACGGCTTCGAGCACAGTAGCCGACTTTCAACGCTGCTGCTGCAATCTTTCTTTTGCTCCTAATTGGACCATCATTCATACTATCTTCAACATTAATTCGACAGATCGATAAACAATGCCAATTACTATCTATTACTACGTTTATGCTATGTAATTCACGCTTTCTTCAATTTGCAAAATCAAATTTGTTCCTGTTTATGCAGCTTTTGCCAATTCACAAAATGACCACCTTTTTGGCAGATGTGGCAGCACCAACGCAAACTTAAGTTGGCTGTGGCTCTAGATTTTAACAGGGTGGTAACACATCAGCTGTTTGATTGTAAACAAAGGCAAATTGAAACTAAATTATTTTTGATTAAAAGGGAACAACGTACAGCACAACTAATGCGGAATGTTCTACAGTGGAGGCATAGGCGAATGATGTCGTTAGTGCAAGCCAGACGAGCATTCCAGGCGAAATGCAGCCTTCTACTCATGCAGTATTATCCAGCTGCCATTTGAGCGGTTAAAATGTTTAAAAATGTTGAATCTCAGCAACAGGAACTGCGTCATTTTCAGATATTTCGTCGTTGACAAATGTATCGGACTCCGTAGACGTTTCATTACATTTTGAAAGAAGGAGTCAAAATCGTCCACAGATGTGTCGACACCAACAGCCGCTGATACAGGACGCGTCCCAAATAGTTCGTTCAAATAGCTCATTCAGTTCGTTCCAGAAGTTTTGTTTTAAGCATCCGAAGCTTAGTTTTTACTTGCTTGCTACATTTAAACATATTATTAGCCTTTAAATTGTAGGAAAGAGATTTTTATATGGCGTTGTTTCTTTTAGTTTTACATCGAGCTGGCTTAATATGTTGTTTTATTTATCGTCCACCCAAAACGATCGCTTGCTCTGCAAATTCATATTCATGGATATTTATGTGCTTGAAACTTATTTTTATGTGCGCAAACAATTGGCTAAAATTTATGAACAACTGTTTGCTAAAGCACAACGTTACCAGACATTAAGAAAACAAGATCTGGTAGCATCTGCCAACAAATTGGCAACGTACAGCATTTCACGAATTGGCGTCCAATTATAGTCAACTTTCGTGGGTAAGTCGAATTCATGAAATGGTGTTTATGCACGACTTTCGGGGCCCATTTCATGAAATGATTTTTGCAAATGAGCTAGCATACAACGTAGTATATGTAGAAGAGCCATCTATCTACGAGACAATGGGAGATATCACGTTTTTGCCAATTGCGGTAGTGAAAAAGTACGACACAAAACTTTAAATTATACTTGATCTGCTTGCAAATATAAGAAGCATATGTCCCATATATGTCGAACTTCTATATCTTACCATCTCTAAGATTTGTTTGTTCATTCATGCACGAAGTCTTTTAGTACAAATACACTACAACTTTGTATGAATCTGATGACTACAGCATATAGCTGCCATAGGTACGATCGGTCAAAAAGGTTGTTCCAGTGAGAAAAACTTTTTTGTTTTCACTTTTGAATATCATCTGGATGAACACAATTTTGAAGAGTTTGCTCAAAATCGGATGAATATAGCGTATAGCTGCCATTTAACAACCTGGCAGGCATATATCATGCTCGAAGGGCATATACACTTCGGTCGAGCCGAAGTTAGCTTCCCTCTATTTTTATACTCTGTACCAAAGGTGCACAGAGTATATTAAATTTGTGCAAGGAATCATCCATGTTTACTATACCCAATAAAACCTTAAGGGCTTTCACGTTAACTTGATTATCAAATAATCAGTTTAAAAATATATTCGATCATTTTCCAAAAAGTTGCTTTTGAAAAACATTTACTTCAAAATTTTTGGAGTTTATTTTTATATCCGTTACTCGTAGAGTAAAAAGGGTATACTAAAGTCGTGCAAATGTATGTAACAGGCAGAAGCAATCATTTCCGAGCAATCATTTCCGATATTCTTGATCAGCATCAACAGCCGAGTCGATTTAGCCTTGTCCTTCTGTCCGTCCGTCCGTCCGTCCGTCCGTCCGACCGTCCGTCCGTCTGTCTGTATGAACACCTAGATCTCAGAGATGGTAAGAGATAGAGGTTTGACATGTATGGGACAAATGCTCTTTTATCTGCACGCAGATCAAGTTTGTTTCAAAATTTGGCCCCGCCCCCGCATATCTCCTACAGTTTTAAAGATAAACGATTAGTACCTTCTAGGGATTGTTAGTAATTAACAAACTGAATCGATTTGCCGAAGAAATTATAAAGATCGGATGAACGGTTCTCAAGTTATAAGCAAAAAAGTGAACCAAGCCCCCGCTACCACCCCTCCCACCCTAAAAAAATGTTGCATACTCTTCGGATGGTCACACTAAGGAACGCGGGAACACTGTTAAAGATGTTTTTTCATGAGTAACGGGTATATCGAAGTCGGTTAGAGCCGACTTTAACTTACGCCCCGTTTAATATATTTCGACGCACTTTGAATGACTTAGATCAGGGTGTAGCACGTTTCTATCTAATGTGTATGCAAGAACGCTTTGCGCTAGCGATGTCGACTCATCGATGGTATACAGCTTATTTTGCTCTCTTTTGCAATACCAATGAAGTGCTACATGATCGCGCTCTAGCGTGGCTAAACACACAAACGCAACGCAAAAAGAGCATGTGTGTTTTGCCGGCAGCTGCTTTAGATCCCAATGCATCAAATCCATGTTTGAAATCTATTAAATTAAATTTTAATTATCGATCAAATTGGCGAAACTTAAAACGCGACTATCTCGAAAGCATTTTTCCAAAAATGATTTCAAAAATACATCGAGTGAGTCACTCGGCGATTTTTAAATATTTTTTTTAAATTTCTCCTTATATCCAAATTATCTATCTGGTCTGAACTAGCTTATATTCGGAATTTTTAGAATTTCACAGTCAAAAAGTCACATGAAACAGCTCGCTCCAACAGATAGCGACATATACAAAATTTCGCAGATCAGTCAAGATCTGGACACATTAAACAAAAAACTCTTTACAAATTTATTAAAGACTAGAATGAAAATTTAATTTCACGAACAATTTCTAAGTTAATCACAGCATTAAGCAAAATTCTCTTTCGGGGGTGTCACATAAATCTTTAGAGATTTTGTCCTCGGTTGGTTTGCAAAACGCTCGAAAAATCCGTCGGTACCCTAGAACAAAAGATTTCATTTTCTTATTTTAAAATCGAGTTGGAAGGTTTGTGTACATGCTTAATGGTCCATACCTATCCAATAAATAAACAGGGTTGCCATTTCTGCAAAAAAAAATTTCCCATCTTCTAGTTATGAGTTAATTTTATGTTTTAATACAATTTATTGATTGTCTTATATGTAGATAGCGGATTTTATGCATTTTTTTAAATAAAGGCAGATTGAGGTGAAAATTTGGATTTATACTAATTAAATAACCCACATTCCATTAAAAACTGCATATTCAATATATGCAAATTTTGCATATAAAAAAAAAGTAAAAAAAGTATAATAAATAAAAATTATTATAAATATTAGATACATGGCCAATATAGACGCTTAAATAGAAATTGAAGACCAAACGATGAAAAAATCGCGAAAGTTGAAATTTTCTTATAAGCATTTAATGGTCCAACACCGCAAAATTTGGTATTTAAAAAGCCGCAGGCGTTGGCAAATGAAAGGTATAGTAAGCGTTTTAATATATTGGAAAATTTGTACATTTTTCATAAGAGATTAGATTATTATGAACATTTAATAGACGGCAAAAGTAAAGGAGTAAATACTGTAAAGGAACAAATGGTCAAAAAAATCGCGAAATATTAAAAATTAACATTTGAGTTTCATAAGTTTCATAAAGACACGTGGCCAAGAAAATCAACGGACCGAAGATAATCGTGAAGATTGAATAGATAGCAATTGAAGACGCGTAAATAAGAGGTGTAGACTAAAAACCGCGAAATTTGTCAAATTTTTATTTGAGTACTTATGAAAGCGCAGGCGTTAATAAATAAGAGGCGTAGATTGAATAATCCAAAAATTGTCAAATTTTTCGTATGACCTATGATTATTATGAAGATTTGATGGAAGGCAATGTAGACGGGTAAATTATGAGGTGGAGATGGAACGGCTCAAAGAAGGCTCAAAGAATCGCGAAATTTGCAAATTCTTTATGAGTTAGCATATAGAGATATGATTACAAAGATAATATTGTTATTATCTTTAATCAAGAATTTGCAAATGGATTTGAGCCGTTCAATTCTAGGACCCGTCTAAGCCATCCATCAAATCTTCATAATAAAGCTTTAATAAAATTTTAAAAGTGTAAACAGAGGCGTTGTGAAACAAAAGAAAGTTTATTAGCAAAAAACGGTTTGAATGCTACTCTGTATCAAACATTGTTACTGTGTTAGAAGCGGGAGGAAACTCCATAACATTAGAAAGCCAAGATTGGGGAACAAAGTCAAAAGGTGGAGCCAGCACTGTCTTAGGTGATTTGCGAAAGTCGTTGAGGAACAAAATTATGGTGGCCCGCAGGGAGTAAGAGACGTTAGTAATAGGCGAAGGTCACAGACTGGTAGAGCGTGCAGACTGTATGACACCTAGCTTGTGGAGTTGTGTTTCCTGCTTTTAAAGTTATGTGCAAACAAAAGACCTAAATGATGGTTTGATAATAACAATAGTAAACGAGTATATATGGAGCCGTATAGCCGTATAGTCAAAAATTATTTGAGCTTGGTTTTTTGCAAAATTTTATGATTTTTGGGAATCATTTAGATTTGATGGCGATACAATGTTAACTTCAAAAAACACCTTGAAGAAAGACTAGCGCAGGCGAAGGTAGCGATAAACTGCACATGGAAGTCCTTTTTATGCAGAAAAGATATAAAACACAGCATAAAGTACAGACTTTTCGAGGCCACGGCGAGAGCTGTAATGTGCTATGCAAGCCAAGTCTAGGGGTACGTGGAATACGAAGAGGTTGAAAAACTCTTAAGATTTTATGTTCAAAAAATATTTCGACTCCCACAATATATCCCTAATCGTATCTTGATGTTTGAAACTGGACTGTCACCGCTCTACACATACACACTCGACACCAATGTCAACTTTATAATAAAAGCACTCAGCCTGCCAAGCTACTGCATTCCGAATATAGTCGCTACACTCCTTTTAAACCAGCGAAAACAATGCTTTGAGGGCTGGACGGCTAGCAACAGAGCACAACGAAACACTACCTATAGACCCACTGAATTGGTGAATGGAAAAACAGGATTATAATTAAAATTAATCAATCGCATAGAAACAAATGGAAAAAAGAACAACAAGTACATCAAGGTTGGTATACAAAAATTTGGAGCTATACTCAGCAAGCCGAAACTATTTTAATGATGCTCACAGTCAGGAGACGATTAAAAATATATTACTAGTCTGGAGCGAGTGTATCAGGCTGCATTGTATACCCCACATCTCGGAGCACGAAACAAACTGTACAATTTGTAACAGTAGACAAAAAGAGGATGTGTGTCAATTTTTGGGAAGGTGCCCCATTCTAAAAGAAATAAGATCCGACATCTTGGGAAAAGAAGAGCTGAGTAACTCCGATATAATAGAGATTTTAAGCGGGAAAACATGGGAGCAGCTGGCCAAATATGTATCAACCGCGCTAGGCTACAGACAGCGCATCTTAGATGGATACTTTTAAATTAATAATTATAACTACTATTAAATAACACAAATTCTAAAGAAATAAGAAACGAACTGCTGTAAACTATTACTCACTTTAATGGGGTTAATAGCAAATCCGAAACAAAGCGAACTCTTACATATTGTAAAATGCGAAACTTGTACCCAACTTCTGAAATAAATTACTACTACTACTAATTTGTGGTATTGGAAAGCAGTTTCTTGAGTAATTAGCGGTCTTATTACCATGGAGAACCCTTAGCTTCGAATGACTCTTATGCATTGATCCTAGCATTTTTCACTCTATAGGGAGTACAATTTGTTTGGAATTGTTACTATTTTTGATCCGCTTTGGTATTTTTCCGCTATTTAATGATTTGTCGGTAACGGAAAGTGGTTTAATACGGTTCCTATAATCTTGGCTATATTCTTTAGTATTGGTCTTCCATGGTATTTATCGCGGTTCAGTATTGTCAAATTCATGGCAATGTTACTATGTTACTATTTGTGGACTTAAAGAGCAGTTTCTTAAGAATTTAGCGGTCTTGTTACCATGGAGATCCGTATTATTTCGCGATTATAAACGTCGACAGTCACGGTAAAAAGGTTAAAGTAACTCGCGAAAATAACTTCCGAACCCAGAGCAACGCATGCCGGTTACCTCATTTGGAAAAATGTATTTTAAAACAGTTTTATGACAAATCTTTTAGCCGTTTTTAAATCAAAAGTATTTTTTATCACTATCAACGGGGGAGCAAAACGGACCATAGACATTTTTAATACCACTTGAACTGTAAAACTGAAATTGCTCTTTTTTAGATAAATGCTAATAACTTCTACAATTTCCAACAGATTTCGATGTATGAACCCTTTTTGAATTTGTTATACATTAGGTTACATCAACCAAAAGAGAAAGAAAATTTTGAAAATTTGTTTCTTGGTGAAAATAACGGTGTTATTTGCGGTTTTTTCAAATTTTGGATAAAAATGAAACAAAATTCTCGATATCTTTGTAATTAGCAGCTACACCACAAATTTGACATTAAAATGATGTATGAACGATTGAAAGATAATTTTATTAGCTTGTTCATAAGTTATTTCATAATTGAGATAATTGAAATTAAGTGAGAGGTCCTTTTTCAAAAACGCGAAAAACGGTAAATTGGGATTATCTCGAAATCTGTTCTACTGAGAAATTTTTAACCTCCATATTTGGATTCAGCGCGAGATTTTACATAAGGAGTGACATCAATTTGCAGAGGATGAAAAATCGTGTAAACTTGTGTTATTTAATTTTGATCTCAAAATGTACTGAAATAAATAAAAATACACAAGTATGTACATATATTAAGTCTATTAATGTAATTGATTTTTGTTTGGGTCATAGGGCATTTAAAAGTGATGTTCGATAATAAAACTAATTTTCACATTGTCGTGACGGCATAAGCAAATGAGCCGTCGCGGCGCCACTTGCTGTGGCCGCAGACAACCCAGGATCAAAAACATAACAAAGAAGAGCGGCAACCGTGTCTTTTGCACACGCATGCAAACGTGCGAGCGCTTGTACACATATACACACATACAGAGAAACGAGAGCACAGCGCGCAGACGCGCGGCCGTGCCTCATCGTTCCGCATTTGATCTGCGACTGAAAATCGGTTTCTTGTTGTGCTGGCTTTCGAACGAATGCTTCGAACTCGAAACAGCCGAGCGCTCTCGGGGTGCTAGACATTTCGTTCGGCTGCTCTGGGGTTCCAGGCTCAGCCGTTTGGTTGATAGCACTTTTTCTGCTGTTTGACGCCTCTATATATTTCTTGCTTAGTGATTCAACCTATCCAGAAAAAGAATTTTGGTAACATTTCAGAAATAAAATTTGGTTATCAAAATTATTTGGGTGGTGAATTTAGCTAAATCTATTATCAAAACACGAGAGATTTGAAACCAATCAAAGAAATTTCTGTGACACCGAGAATTGGTTCTGCTTCTCATAGTGCTCCGTTTAGGGGCCCCAGTAGTTCCTCCAAATCGTCTGCTAAGAATTCTATAAAGATTTTAACAGATTGGCTCAGTGTTGATTGAATAATTAGTTAGTATTCTAGTTCTAGTAGTGCAGCTTAAAAAACTATCAAATTATTCACCCTACGGGTTATTCTTAACGGGTGATGTATGTATTGTTAAAAGTTTATTTCATATGGGATATTAGCCAAGTTCCTCTGCCATATATGTAATAGAGCGGTCCCCAAACCGGAAAAATGGAAAAAGAAGGTCTCAGAATTCCCAAAGCTAATATTTGTTGTATAATTAATAACTGTGAAAATCAAAAAAAATTTAGTATTTTTATTTTTAATGGGCGCGACAGGGTCTCAAAGTTTTAAAAACAATAAACATACGACACGTTCACCAAATACAAATTTTTACAAACGAAGTTACTAGTTCATTTCAATTGCTGTCATTGTTTGAAATTCATAAAGAGATCCAAATTTGTGGAAAGAAAATATTTACAAATTTGAATAGTTTTTAAATAATATCATCGCCGACTATTTATAACTGAAAAAAATAGATGATAATAGGCAACACTGCGTATGAGTTATTTTCAAAAACTTTAGACTCCATTCGCGCCCGTTAAAACTCGACTTTTTTAACTTTTGTTTTTATATACACTAATTAAGCATGACCTAAAATTTCAAATACATGGGGACCGCTCTAATGTACATTGTACAATGTACATTAAAACATCAATTCGGACAGATAGGGGCTATATCAACAACGAGTGTTGATGGAATCACCCCAAAACGCTCTTTGAATTTCTCTCTTTCATTTCTCTCTGCTTTCTTGCGATAACAACAACTAATAGGCATTTGCCATTGCTTTTTATACCCGTTACTCGTAGAGTGAAAAGAGGGTATACTAAAGTCGTGCAAATGTATGTAACAGGCAGAAAGAATCATTTCCGACCATATAAAGTATATATATTCTTGATCAGCATCAACAGCCGAGTCGATTTAGCCTTGTCCGTCTGTCCGTCCGTCCGTCCGTCCGTCCGTCCGTCCGTCCGTCCGTCCGTCCGTCTGTCTGTATGAACACCTAGATCTCAGAGATGGTCAGAGATTGAGGTTTGACATGTATGGGACAAATGCTTCTTTTATCTGCACGCAGATCAAGTTTGTTTCAAATTTTGGCCACGCCCCCTCCCGCCCCCGCAATTTGGAAAAAGTTATATCTCCTACAGTTTTAAAGATAGACGATTCGTACCTTCAAAGATAGTTAGTAATTAGCAAAATGAATCGATTTGCCGAAGAAATGATAAAGATCGGATGAACGGTTCTCAAGTTATAAGCAAAAAAGTGAACCAAGCCCTCCCGCTACCACCCCTCCCACCCTAACAAAATGTTGCATACTTTTCGGATGGTCACACTAAGGAACGCAGGAACACTGTTAAACATGTTTTTTCATGAGTAACGGGTATATCGAAGTCGGTAAGAGCCGACTTTAACTTACGCTCTCGTTTTTTTCTGTTATTTATTAACACCTTCCTAATGCTAAAGTAAACATTGTTACTTAAAATACTAGCATTAGTCACAAAAAAAAAAAAATTTAAAACAGACGTTGTTGGACCTAACTTAAAATTAACATTTTAACAATTGAATTCAGATTACAAATTTTAAATATAACGCTATTATAGTTATTAATATTTTATTATGGTTTTTATTAGATATGATTAGAGCTATGTTGAGTTTGTTTTAAAATAGGTTGTTATGGATTGTTTAAAAAGCGGTACACTCTAATTGATTTAATATTGTGGGGTATCCTATTCCAAAGTAAAACGGCGCATGCAAAGAAATGGTTATCACAACAAGAGAGCCTATTCCGGACTGTAATACGACTATTTGTTCTTCTAGAGCCTGCAAAGCTTAACAATTCGTAGAGATAAGTTGGATCTCAGGATGTTATAATTTTTTTTAATTGCTATTACTGCTCTTAATTTAATCCAGGAGTCCAAATCTAATTCAAAGATTTGAGCTGCGTATGCCAAGATATGATCAGTAGGCTCATTATTAAATACGAATCTGTCAATATTACTAAAAGCAACGTTAGTTTTTGCCTACTAACAGCATCACACTTTTCAAAAACTTTAACCCCTTAGAACAACGCTGCAGTTAAGTATACTTTTGCAGTTGTTAGCTGTGTCTTTATTGGCATGAAGCTACGAATGTATCGAAGCTGTCGGAGTTGACTGTAAGTCTTGCCGATTGCGCAATTAAAGTGATCGTTCCAAGAAAGTATGTAATTAAAAAATAATACCTAAGTTCTAAGCACGATCTACATATTCAATTAGAGAATTATTTATTTGAAGTCTTGGCAAGTTGCTAGTACTAAATTTATTTTTAAAATGACCATGCACTTGGACTTGGACGGGTTGATGTGAAGTCCGTTTTTCCTAGCCCTTTCACCAACAAATTCTAGTTCACTATTATACATTCATATGCATTTATACATTCAGGTACTTCACTAACCGACGACTCACATAGATTTGTAGATCGTCAGCATACATTTGGACAGTACATATGGTAGGTAGAAAATCTGCGTTAGATATTTTAGATCTTTTGAATGTAATATTTTTCAGAACTTTGGATCAAGGTACAGGTACTACTTTTTCAAAGAAGAGAGGAGAGAAGAGAGCGAGAGCATTAAAAGTTATGCATACTTATGTTTTTTTCTTGTGTGACTGTGGCATGCGGTGCCCTTCAATACTGAAACAACACTTCAACACTTTAAAAAATGATCAACCGAGAAAATACCAGTAACAGGAAGATTGTGTGTTTGACTCGACTGTAAAATTTCGAGTGGCAGTCACACTGCATACGCATTTATTGCAAGTATTGATGCAGTCAAAAAAACAGGCACTCTTGCAGATCTCTGATGCTGATCAAAAATATATATAGTTGAAATGATCGGAGATGTTTCTTTCTGGCTGTTACATACATTTGCACAAATTTTATGTACTCTGTGTACATTACTGACTGAACATAATCATATGGGAATTTTTTTTTTGGAAATGTCCTGTTCGTCAGTGTCCAAAAAATTCGTAATAATTTTTAGTTACCGTAATGAGAAACAACGAGAGCGTAAGTTAAAGTCGGCTCTAGCCGACTTCTATATACCCATTACTCATGAAAAAACATGTTTAACAGTGTTCCCGCGTTCCTAAGTGTGTCCACCCAAAAAGTATGCAGCATTTTTTAGGGTGGTAGCGGGGAGGGCTTGGTTTCCACTTTTTGCTTATAACTTGAGAACCGTTCATCCGATCTTTATCTTAGGAGCCGTATAGCCGTATAGTTAAAAATTATTTGAGCTTGGTTTTTGCAAAATTTGCAAAATTTTATGATTTTGGGAATCATTTAGATTTGATGGCGATACAATGTTAACTCAAAAAACACCTTGAAGAAAGACTAGCTCAGGCGAAGGTAGCAATAAACTGCATGGAAGTCCTTTTTATGCAGAAAAGATATAAAACACAGCATAAAGTACAGACTTTTCAAGGCCACGGCGAGAGCTGTAATGTGCTATGCAACTCAAGTCTGGGGTGACGTAGAATACGAAGAGGTTGAAAAACTCTTAAGATTTTTTGTTAAAAAAATATTTCGACTCCCACAATATATCCCTAATCGTATCTTGATGCTGGAAACTGGACTGTCACCGCTCTACACATACACTCGACACCAATGTCAACATTATAATAAAAGCACTCAGCCTGCCAAGCTACTGCATTCCGAATATAGTCGCTACACTCCTTTTAAACCAGCGAAAACAATGCTTTGAGGGCTGGACGGCTTTAGCAACCCACTGAATTGGTGAATGGAAAAACAGGATTATAATTAAAATTAATCAATCGCATAGAAACAAATGGAAAGCTGAAACGGAACCAAGTACAATACATCAAGGTTGGTATACAAAAATTTGGAGCTATACTCAGCAAGCCGAAACTATTATAATGATGCTCACAGTCAGGAGACGATTAAAAATATATTACTAGTCTGGAGCGAGTGTATCAGGCTGCATTGTATACCCCACATCTCGGAGCACGAAACAAACTGTACAATTTTTAACAGTAGACAAAAAGAGGATTTGTGTTTAATTTTGGGAAGGTGCCCCATTCTAAAAAGTAAGATTCGACATCTTGGGAAAAGAAGAGCTGAGTAACTCCGATATAATAGAGATTTTAAGCGGAAAAAAAAAAGAGGAGCTGGCCAAATATGTATCAACCGCGCTAGGCTGCAGACAGCGCATCTTAGATGGTTAATTTTAAATTAATAATTATAACCAAGGCTGCAAACCGGTCCTGAACCGAACCCTCGAACCGGTTCGGTTCGGGTTTTTGGGTTCCGGACCATGAACCGAACCCCTAAAATTTTTGACTCTTCGAACCTGAACCCGAACCGGACCACTTTTTCAAAAAATTAGGTTCGGTTCACAAAATTAAATGCTTTTTTTCCAAGACGTGAACATGAAAATATTGGAAATCTATAGATATTATAGTAAAACTATTGTGCTTTGCACTAAGCTTGTATGGCTTTTTATATAAATTGCTTTGAACATAAGGTTAAATTCAATGAATGCGAGCCATTCAATCTAGTAACCGAGCATACATACATGTTTAACTTCACATATGTACATACACATGTTTCAATTCCATTTGCAACGATGTTCTCGTATATACACACATACATATTTTCGGACTTTAGTCTTGGTTTTTGTTTTATTCCCACATTTTTATGTCAAACTACAAACACACTTACACTTCACATATTTCATACATATTTGGCAACCGTGTTGCCGATTAAAACACTAAATTGATTTACGCGCCCACGCGGACAACATGCGTAAGCGTCCTTTCGTTTATATGTATGTATGAGTGCATGATTTTGGCGCAAAAACCCGCGGTTTTCGCTATAACCACATATGTAAGTACATACAAATAGATGCAAAACGCTTTAACTTGCAGTGGATAAATTCCCAAAGTTAACACAGTATGTACATACATATATGCACATTTAGTAGTCGGCAACGGGCACATTTTTTCTGTTTTTCTTTGAGTGTCTCGTCCGGTACGGGCACATTTCTATGCATTGCTTTGCAGACAACTGCAGCAGCGACGAGTCGCACTGACGCGTCGCCATGATGAAATATTAAGAAGAGAAGAAACAAAAGATGTGAAAAAATGCGCCAGAAGAAAATTGATCAACGGCCAACAATGAATAAATTCTTACAGATAGAACAAGCATTCATAAAACTAAAATTAAGTAAAGACCAGCTACGGGACGCGTGTATAGAAATGGTCACAAAAAAATGGGCGGCCCTAAAAATTTTTGAAGACTCTGGCTTCAAGAAAATTCTTGAGCCGCTATGTAATGCATTTGAAAAGCCAATTTCCATAAATCGCCAACATATTCGAAGCCTTGTGAAATCAAAGGCTTCAACCATCCGCAATGAAATTAGTGGAATTCTAAAAAATCGGTGAGTACAAACATATGTTAGCAGATTGTGCATATTTGTGTGTGTATGTATCAATTTTTAATTGGAGATGCAATGTCTTTGCATATATATGTATGTATGTATACATTTCCTTTAAATTGTTTAATTTAAATTATGCAAGAAATTACAAACAGATCTATGTACAAAGCTGGTTTCACATAAATATTAATATATGTATTTGCAGAAATATATTAATTAAATTAAAAATATGTTTTTACGAAATTATTTCAGCTTGATATCAATTAAAGTTGACTGCGTAAGTCGTTTGGATCGCGCCATAATTGGCATTAACTGTCAGATTCACAAAGATGAAGAAATTCGCACTTACACGCTGGCTATGAAAGAGGTCCACGTCCAGCATACGAGTCTTAATCTGAGTGCTATCATTCAAGAAGTTCTCCAATCCTACGACATTTCTCTAGGCCAGATTTATACTATCACCGTGGATAATGGAGCAAATATGGTTCGAGCAGGCGAACTTTTAAATGACAACTGCATAGCGGAAAAGGAATGCGACTATAACGAATGCAATGTTGATGAAGACTGCTCATGTGAATCAAAACCATTCCTTGATTTGGACGATGTCGAAGTTAACTCAAAAAATTCCATGGAGGAGTCTATAATTACAGTTCGTTGTGCTGCACACACGTTAAATTTAGTAGTTAACGATTTTTTTAAGGACGTTCAGTTTGACATTAGTAGAGTTCGCACACTTTGTAAGAAACTCCCGTACTCACACTATTTTAAATCTATTGCATATAGAAAAATTGAAAAAAAACCAGTGCTAGACCGTGTGACGCGATGGAACTCAACCTTTGCTGCAGCCAATTTATAAAACTTCCTTAAAGCTGCAAGATTCGCAATTACTACCAAGTGATTTTTATTACGCTTGGTTTTCATGTCGAGCAATTGTTCTAAAATCTTCTGCAAAACATGCTTTATTGCTATCTGAGTGTCTCGATAAACGTTCTTCTATTATGAGTTCAGTACCAATATTGGCTGCAGTGTTCTGGGAACCGAGATTTCAAACTTAACTTCAGACCAAAAAAATAACAAGCAGCACATTGCAGACATGCTAAAGCGCCAAAAAGAATTTCTAGAGAGTTTTTCAAAATTTCAACTTTAACTCCAAGAGAACATACATCGACAAAATGTCTTAAATTTTTGAGAAAGCTCCAAAAAATGAGGATTTAAGAAATATTGCTTTCTGACTATACTTGTTGTTCCAGCAACTCAGTTATCAGTTGAACGAGCCTTTTCAACAGTTAAGTTTGTTCTTTCTGATCTAAGAGCTAGTATAGATGAAGAGCTCCTTGAAGATATAATGCTCATTAACTTAAACTAAGCAGCTCTTAAATGTTGTATTTGTCAGCTAATGAATTTAATATTTAGAATTGCTTTATTGGAGATAAAAATATTATTTTAAACAAAGAGTATTAATAAATGGAAACCATCTTTTTATGTTTAAGCGAACCGAGGTTCGAACCAGAACCTTAGTTCAATTTAGGAACCGTTCGGGAACCCAGACCTAGGCCTTTACAACGGGTTCGAACCCCCGGACCGAACCTTCTGAAAATTTTTAGGGGTTTGCAGCCTGACTTGAATTTATCTTCTATTAGTAACACAAATTCTAAAAGAAAAGAACCGCTTTACAGTATGATTTTGCACTTTAATTGGGCTGATGGCAAATGCCAAGAAGAAAACTTAAGCTATTGTAAAATGCGAAACTTGTACCCAACTTCTGAAATAAATTACTACTACTACTAATTTGTGGTATTGGAAAGCAGTTTCTTGAGTAATTAGCGGTCTTATTACCATGGAGAATCCTTAACTTCGAATGACTCTTATGCATTGATCCTAGCATTTTTTTCACTCTATGGGGAGTACAATTTGTTTGGAATTGTTACTATTTTTGATCCGCTTTGGTATTTTTCCGCTATTTAATGATTTGTCGGTAACGGAAAGTGGTTTAATACGGTTCCTATAATCTTGGCTATATTCTTTAGTATTGGTCTTCCATGGTATTTATCGCGGTTCAGTATTGTCAAATTCATGGCAATGTTACTATGTTACTATTTGTGGACTTAAAGAGCAGTTTCTTAAGAATTTAGCGGTCTTGTTACCATGAGATCCGTATTATTTCGCGATTATAAACGTCGACAGTCACGGTAAAAAGGTTAAAGTAACTCGCGAAAATAACTTCCGAACCCAGAGCAACGCATGCCGGTTACCTCATTTGGAAAAATGTATTTTAAAACAGTTTTATGACAAATCTTTTAGCCGTTTTTAAATCAAAAGTATTTTTTATCACTATCAACGGGGGAGCAAAACGGACCATAGACATTTTTAATACCACTTGAACTGTAAAACTGAAATTGCTCTTTTTAGATAAATGCTAATAACTTACAATTTCCAACAGATTTCGATGTATGAACCTCTTTTTGAATTTGTTATACATTAGGTTACATCAACCAAAGAGAAAGAAAATTTTGAAAATTTGTTTCTTGGTGAAAATAACGGTGTTATTTGCGGTTTTTTCAAATTTTCGATAAAAATGAAACAAAATTCTCGATATCTTTGTAATTAGCAGCTACCCCACTAAATTTGACTTAAAATGATGTATGAACGATTGAAAGATAATTTTATTAGCTTGTTCATAAGTTATTTCATAATTGAGATAATTGAAATTAAGTGAGAGGTCCTTTTCAAAACGCGAAAAACGGTAAATTGGGATTATCTCGAAATCTGTTCTACTGAGAAATTTTTAACCTCCATATTTGGATTCAGCTGAGATTTTACATAAGGAGTGACATCAATTTGCAGAGGATGAAAAATCGTGTAAACTTGTGTTATTTAATTTTGATCTCAAAATGTACTGAAATAAATAAAAATACACAAGTATGTACATATATTAAGTCTATTAATGTAATTGATTTTGTTTGGGTCATAAGGCATTCAAAAGTGATGTCCGATAATAAAACTAATTTTCACATTGTCGTGACGGCATAAGCAAATGAGCCCGTCGCGGCGGCCACTTGTGAGGCCGCAGACAACCCAGGACCAAAAACATAACAAAGAAGAGTTGCGGCAACCGTAAAGTCTTTGCACGCGCGTAGCGCGCTCATCGTTCCGCATTTGATCTGCGACTGAAAATCGGTTTCTTGTTGTGCTGGCTTTCGAACGAATGCTTCGAACTCGAAACAGCCGAGCGCTCTTTTCGGGTTCGGCTGCTCTGGGGTTCCAGGCTCAGCCGTTTGGTTGATAGCACTTTTTCTGCTGTTTGACGCCTCTATATATTTCTTGCTTAGTGATTCAACCTATCCAGAAAAAGAATTTTGGTAACATTTCAGAAATAAAATTTGGTTATCAAAATTATTTGGGTGGTGAATTTAGCTAAATCTATTATCAAAACACGAGAGATTTGAAACCAATCAAAGGAAATTTCTGTGACACCGAGAATTGGTTCTGCTTCTCATAGTGCTCCGTTTAGGTGCTCCAGTAGTTCCTCCAACTCGTCTGCTAAGAATTCTATAAAGATTTTAACAGATTGGCTCAGTGTTGATTGAATAATTAGTTAGTATTCTAGTTCTAGTAGTGCAGCTTAAAAAACTATCAAATTATTCACCCTACGGGTTATTCTTAACGGGTGATGTATGTATTGTTAAAAGTTTATTTCATATGGGATATTAGCCAAGTTCCTCTGCCACATATATGTACATTAGAGCGGTCCCCAAACCGGAAAAATGGAAAAAAGAAGGTCTCAGAATTCCCAAAGCTAATATTTGTTGTATAATTAATAACTGTGAAAATCAAAAAAATTTAGTATTTTTATTTTTAATGGGCGCGACAGGGTCTCAAAGTTTTAAAAACATTAATCATACGACACGTTCACCAAATACAAATTTTTACAAACGAAGTTACTAGTTCATTTCAATTGCTGTCATTGTTTGAAATTCATAAAGAGATCCAAATTTGTGGAAAGAAAATATTTACAAATTTGAATAGTTTTTAAATAATATCATCGCCGACTATTTATAACTGAAAAAAATAGATGATAATAGGCAACACTGCGTATGAGTTATTTTCAAAAACTTTAGACTCCATTCGCGCCCGTTAAAACTCGACTTTTTTAACTTTTGTTTTTATATACACTAATTAAGCATGACCTTAAAAATTTCAAATACATGGGGACCGCTCTAATGTACATTGTACAATGTACATTAAACATCAATTCGGACAGATAGGGCTATATCAACAACGAGTGTTGATGGAATCACCCCAAAACGCTCTTTGAATTTCTCTCCCTTTCATTTGTCTCTCTTTCTTGCGATAACAACAACTAATAGGCATTTGCCATTGCTTTTTATACCCGTTACTCGTAGAGTGAAAAGGGTATACTAAAGTCGTGCAAATGTATGTAACAGGCAGAAAGAATCATTTCCGACCATATAAAGTATATATATTCTTGATCAGCATCAACAGCCGAGTCGATTTAGCCTTGTCCGTCTGTCCGTCCGTCCGTCCGTCTGTCCGTCCGTCCGTCCGTCCGTCCGTCTGTCTGTATGAACACCTAGATCTCAGAGATGGTCAGAGATTGAGGTTTGACATGTATGGGACAAATGCTTCTTTTATCTGCACGCAGATCAAGTTTGTTTCAAATTTTGGCCACGCCCCCTCCCGCCCCCGCAATTTGGAAAAAAGTTATATCTCCTACAGTTTTAAAGATAGAGGATTCGTACCTTTTACAGATAGTTAGTAATTAGCAAAATGAATCGATTTGCCGAAGAAATGATAAAGATCGGATGAGCGGTTCTCAAGTTATAAGCAAAAAAGTGAACCAAGCCCTCCCCGCTACCCCCCCTCCCACCCTAACAAAATGTTGCATACTTTTCGGATGGTCACACTAAGGAACGCAGGAACACTGTTAAACATGTTTTTTCATGAGTAACGGGTATATCGAAGTCGGTAAGAGCCGACTTTAACTTACGCTCTCGTTTTTTCTGTTATTTATTAACACCTTCCTAATGCTAAAGTAAACATTGTTACTTAAAATACTAGCATTAGTCACAAAAAAAAAAAAAAATTTAAAACAGACGTTGTTGGACCTAACTTAAAATTAACATTTTAACAATTGAATTCAGATTACAAATTTTAAATATAACGCTATTATAGTTATTAATATTTTATTATGGTTTTTATTAGATATGATTAGAGCTATGTTGAGTTTGTTTTAAAATAGGTTGTTATGGATTGTTTAAAAAGCGGTACACTCCTAATTGATTTAATATTGTGGGGTATCCTATTCCAAAGTAAAACGGCGCATGCAAAGAAATGGTTATCACAACAAGAGAGCCTATTCCGGACTGTAATACGACTATTTGTTCTTCTAGAGCCTGCAAAGCTTAACAATTCGTAGAGATAAGTTGGATCTCTGGATGTTATAATTTTTTTTAATTGCTATTACTGCTCTTAATTTAATCCAGGAGTCCAAATCTAATTCAAAGATTTGAGCTGCGTATGCCGAGATATGGTCAGTAGGCTCATTATTAAATACAAATCTGTCAATATTACTAAAAGCAACGTTAGTTTTTGCCTACTAACAGCATCACACTTTTCAAAAACTTTAATCCCGTAGAACAACGCTGCAGTTAAGTATACTTTTGCAGTTGTTAGCTGTGTCTTTATTGGCATGAAGCTACGAATGTATCGAAGCTGTCGGAGTTGACTGTAAGTCTTGCCGATTGCGCAATTAAAGTGATCGTTCCAAGAAAGTATGTAATTAAAAATAATACCTAAGTTCTAAGCACGATCTACATATTCAATTAGAGAATTATTTATTTGAAGTCTTGGCAAGTTGCTAGTACTAAATTTATTTTTTAAAATGACCATGCACTTGGACTTGGACGGGTTGATGTGAAGTCCGTTTTTCCTAGCCCTTTCACCAACAAATTCTAGTTCACTATTATACATTCATATACATTTATACATTCAGGTACTTCACTAACCGGACGACTCACATAGATTTGTAGATCGTCAGCATACATTTGGACAGTACATATGGTAGGTAGAAAATCTGCGTTAGATATTTTAGATCTTTTGAATGTAATATTTTTCAGAACTTTGGATCAAGGTACAGGTACTACTTTTTCAAAGAAGAGAGGAGAGAGAAGAGAGCGAGAGCATTAAAAGTTATGCATACTTATGTTTTTTCTTACGTGTGACTGTGGCATGCGGTGCCCTTCAATACTGAAACAACACTTCAACACTTTAAAAAATGATCAACCGAGAAAATACCAGTAACAGGAAGATTGTGTGTTTGACTCGACTGTAAAATTACGAATGTCAGTCACACCGCATTCGCACTTAAAGTGAGTATTGATGCAGTCAAAAAAACAGGCACTCTTGCAGATCTCTGATGCTGATCAAAAATATATATAGTTGAAATGATCGGAGATGTTTCTTTCTGGCTGTTACATACATTTGCACAAATTTTATGTACTCTGTGTACATTACTGACTGAACATAATCATATGGGAATTTTTTTTTTGAAATGTCCTGTTCGTCAGTGTCCAAAAATTCGTAATAATTTTTAGTTACCGTAATGAGAAACAACGAGAGCGTAAGTTAAAGTCGGCTCTAGCCGACTTCTATATACCCATTACTCATGAAAAAACATGTTTAACAGTGTTCCCGCGTTCCTAAGTGTGTCCACCCAAAAAGTATGCAACATTTTTTAGGGTGGTAGCGGGGGAGGGCTTGGTTTCACTTTTTTGCTTATAACTTGAGAACCGTTCATCCGATCTTTATCATTCTTTTGGCAAATCGATTTATTTTGCTAATTACTAACTATCTCTAGAAGGTACGAATCGTCTATCTTTAAAACTGTAGGAGATATAACTTTTTTCCAAATTGCGGGGGCGGGAGGGGGCGTGGCCAAAATTTGAAACAAACTTGATCTGCGTGCAGATAAAAGAAGCATTTGTCCCATACATGTCAAACCTCTATCTCTTACCATCTCTGAGATCTAGGTGTTCATACAGACGGACGGACGGACGGACGGACGGACGGACAGACGGACATGGCTAAATCGACTCGGCTGTTGATGCTGATCAAGAATATATACTTTATATGGTCGGAAATGATTCCTTCTGCCTGTTACATACATTTGCACGACTTTAGTATACCCTTTTTACTCTACGAGTAACGGGTATAAAATTCAAAATTTTAGGGTGTAATACTGGCGCCGTGGGCTTAAAGTTGCTACATTAAATTTACATTAATTGTACATTTGGAACTAAATATAAAAATCACGTGACTTTTGCACTGAGAACATCCGTTGAGAACAGCCAATTTATATGGAAACAAATAAATTAAATCGGCCTATCATCAAGCAGCGAAAAACCGTTAACTGTGAAATCGCGAACTTTGCAAAACCATCAATAATCCCCCCAAGTCTTCAAATTGGTGCTTTAGCAAGTCTTTTCCTTAAATCAATCAAAATTAAAACCGTGAATTCTTCGGACCATCTAAGGTCGATTGCAATCCTGAGGTCACCTTGATGTAATAATACTACTAGAACTTGAATACTAACTAAGCAATCGAAATTTTTGAGGTACAGCCGCTATTAATAACTACTTTTTCTAACAATAACGATAAAGCTAAGATTAGGGAAATAGTTCAACCAAATAATTTGGCAAAATAGTCCAAAGTTGGAAATTTCGGTCCAATTTGATGAACTTAAGGCTCAAGTAATAATGTCTCTAAATTTTATACCCTCTATTCTCCTTTTATTCTCATCCATGCTGTCAGCGAACCTGGATGGATGGTTAGTAGCCCACTTAAAGCCTCCAGATTACAAAAACTCTTTACAGCTATGCTAATTCAAATAAGTAGCCAAACACGGAGCTTCATTTTCTGGCCAAAGTATTAGCTGAAAGTTGCGATCTTTGTCAGTGACTTCCAACTGCCTTGTAGTGTGCAGGGTATTCTTCTGATTTAAATAACCGAATCCTTCTCAGTTTATGACCTGTTTGACTTCGCGCATTCGTGCTATTAGAAAGTGTTTCTATTTATATGAAATACTGTGACGACAGAAATTTTGTATGGTACTGATTACGAGTCTTAATACTTTTATTGACTGATCAAAAATAAATACATTCTGATTACACAGGCCAACAAAATGAATAACTTTGTGAGGTTCAGCCTTCGCTTCAAAAACATGAAGGGAAAATGACTAAGAGGGCAACAATCGAGGATGCGCAAGCGAGTTTCGTGCTGTTGCTGATGTCGTTAAACGACTTGGAGCTGCAAGTGGATGAAATAATTTCAAAAAACTACCCGGCAGGTCTCACTGTGCAGCCGTTTTGAATTTGCGAAGGAAACGAACTTTCCATTAAATCGTTTTTCGGTTACTTCGATATAAATTTGATGAAGTTCAACTCCTTTGCGAAACGTCTTGATGCTTGCGTAAAGATTTTTCATGTTTTCGGATTAAAATATCCAAAAGTAAGGGAACAATCATGGCTTTTTATCCAAAAAATGTTTTATGGCATTGAAACATCTTATGATTGTAACACTCCTGCTGTTACATCTGCCCTTAACTCTATAAAATTAAATTAAAATGTTCATTTGTTTTCGATGCTACGAATCGCTTCCAAGCGTAAACTTATTAATAATTCATTTAAAAAGTGTTCATATTCTGAGTAAGCCATCCTTGAAAATTAAATGTGTGCAAAAGCAATGCATCAAGTTATTCCGCATTTCGCAAGCACCTAGAATAAGTGCACATATATGATTGCTTGTTTGATGAAGTCTGTCCTTTAAGTTTGAATACAAATACTGATAATCAAACAAAAATACCTGAGCTAAGCCAAAATAATACCATTAAGACTAATTTTTGTGATGACGAAGCCATTTCTTTAAGTTTAAAAACAAATATTCATAAGCAAATAGCTGAATCAGGACAAAATAATAATGAAGCCATTTCTTTAAGTTTAAAAGCAAATATTAATAAGCAATTACCTGAATCAGGACAAAATAATAACGGAGCCATTTCTTTAAGTATAAACCCAAATATTAATAATCAATTAGAATTACCTGTTACACGACAAAATAATTACTTCAAAAGAAATGAAAAAGTAATATAACTGATTTAAAAACAAAAGCCCTTGATCTATCTTTGAGTTTTTATGATAAGAATTGTTTGCCAAGATCTTATGTAGTTGAACTTCAAAAATCAGTTTCGCCTCTACTCACCAGTATGGCTGATTCAATAGCATAGTCTTTTTGATGAAGATGTGATGGATTCTGATTTAAAAAATATTCTTAGTTTTTGTAGACATCCTTTTGACGACATACGGACGGAACACAGGCTAATACAACTATTAAATGAACTATCTTTGTTCCAAGATCCAAAAACTTATGTAATTGACGAGAAAATTTCTGATATTATATTTATGGGAAATCCCACACTAGGACCAAGATCCAATGATATTATTATTATGCCATTGCCGTTTATGCTTCGATCTATTTTTCAAATTCCAAAACTTCTTGACCATACCTTACAGAATATCGAACGCAGCTTGCGTGACAGTAACCTTAGCAGTTTTGCTTGTGGCGATGTTTTCAGGAGTTCTGTACAAAAATTTAGAATCTGCTTTAGTTGTTCCTTACATTATGTACTTTGATGACTCTCAGATCAACAACGCTCTTGGCAGCCACACTTATTCGATTTGTGGTTGTTATATAGATTTTCCGTTGTTGCCAAAATATCTTTTGTCTAAAGTCGAATTCATTTTTTCAGCAATGAGCGGTCGTTTTACCACCTAGTGGAACAACTAAAAATATTGGAATTTGGAATTGACATTGAAACAGATAATATAGTTAGAAAGGTGCATTTTGTATTGGGACTAATTGTTGGTGAAAATTTGGCTGCTAACAGCTTCTTAGGTTTCGTGCAGTCTTTTAACGCAAAAAGATTTTGTACGGCTTGTACAAGAATAAGGGTTCAAATGCAGTACGATGTTTGTCAAAATAACGATGGTCTAAGAAATTCAGAAAATCACTCAGCTGATCTGCTTGCAAATAACTTTAAGGAAACGGTAGTAAAATCTTATTGTATTTTTAATGACTTAAAACATTTTAACATGATAGATAACCTTTCGTTTGACCTGATGCACGATATTTATGAAGGAGTGTGTGCTTATGATGTTTGCAAAGTCTTGGTTGCGTTAATTGAACAAAAAATTGTTTCTTTAAACATAATTGACAATAGAAATCAACTTTTTACGTATGGAGAAACAGAAATAGGAAACACCTCTATTCCTTTAGATTTAAATCGTTTGAAATCAGTAATTTGAAAAGCGGGTGAAATGTTTTGTTCAAATTTTGCTTTAATAAGCGGCGTCTTCATACCACGTGAACAAATTACACTTTCTATTAGATATATCAGTTTTGTGTTTAAGTCAAAGTTTTTAAAAATAAATTTGTTGGTAAATAAGCATCACTATTTGGTCCCTTAAAAACAAAACACCATTTCCTAACACATTATGCCACTGCAATCAAAAAATGCGGACCATTAAAATACATTTGGAGTATGCGATTTGAAGCGAAGCATAAAGATGCTAAAATGTACTTTAACAGTATAACCAGAATAATCCAAAAAGAACTCGCCGGATTCGTTAGCTATGAAAAGTGGATTTAAGTTTTCAAAATTTTTGCTGAAACACGAAGAAGGGTTTAAGCGAACTTTAGAGTGTCAATCGTGGTCTGAGAAGAGACTTTTTGTTATCAAGCTGCTGAAATTAATTTTGAAAAATGTCACATATCGGAAGAAATTTATAACAAAGGTACTCGATTCAAATCAAATTATTATTTGGCAATGGATTTGCCTGATTTCCAGCTGTTTAAAATATGTTATTTTATTAAAGGCGAGAACAATATCAATATATATATAGCCTGTAAGAAAATATCTATTAAATCATTTGATGATCATTTTCGATCTTATGAAGTCGGAAGTTTAATTGAAAAATGTGTGTAGTGGTGTTCTTCACTTGTACCCAAATAACAACGGTAAAATTTATGTTAGATATAAGGAAAAAATATTAATAAGTTAAGATATAAAATCAATTCAATAATATATATATATATAAATGCTCAAAGAGTTCGTTTTGTGTTTTAAATTCTAAAGGGAACTTATCATGTAGTCTATATTTTATATATATGGCTTTTTAATCCAGAACTGGGCAATCCTATTTTGAAGAATGTTAACCCCAAATATCGGAAACAGATCAATTTCCACCGAATTAGAATATTATCTCGAATGGAATAAACTTGACTTTGGATATCGGGAACAAATCATTCTCTACCGAACAATAATATTATCTCGAAGGGAACAAAATTAAGTGCGGATATCGGGAATAAATCATTCATTAGTGAACTTGAATGTTATCTCAGACGGGACTAAGTTATGCTCGAAAAGAGGGATCAGTTTAAGTTCGGCCAGGCTAAAACCGGGATCAAAGTTCAAAAATATTTCCGTACCTAAATTATTCTTGTCGGGAATGCTTTATGAATTTCCAGGATCAACCCATTTTAAGTACCCTTTCGGCATGAATTGGTCCCGGAAATCCCGGAATGGAATGATTTTTTTTTTCAGTGTACAAAATAGCAGAGCATTTTAAACACTGCATTTAGCAACTGAGAGAGCGCGCAATTTGGCAATTGCTATTACTATATTACAACCAGTTCTCATCCCCCATACCCATCCACCAAAAAACTAGAGTAGCGTAAAGAAAGACTTCTCTAGGGCTGCCCAAGGTAATGTGGAAGTGAAACTCTGTTTGTGTTTACAGATGGGGGTTTGAGTGGTTCACTGTGTTATATGCAATTTAAAACACCAAATTACTTTACTGAAGTCGGGTCTCGCTCAACATAACTAATTAATTCATTCCAAAGAAAGGCAGGCAGGTAGGAGTATTATTCCATTCGTGGAAAATTTCTAGCACAAGTGACACCCCAGTATAACTATTTTCGCGCTCCTCGGTTGCATAATTTGGCTGATGCTGGGCGAGTCGTCGCAGCAATTAATATGCGTGCCATTCCGTTGGCGTTGGCACGAGACCAGCGCAGAAGTATTTACGCGTGTTCGCCGTTAAAGTAACCTTAATTTGCTTTAAACGCAGTTGCCGTGCAAGCTTCTCGAACAATGGGAATATATAATGAACTCGCAGCGAGTATGGCATTGTGCTTCACATAGTCGGGTGGCTGACTTTGCGCCGGCACCGCCACTCGAGACATAAAGACAAGGAAGCAGCCAGGCGTTATGACCAAGCGTTAACTGAAAAATCAACAGAAAAAAAATTGGTTAAATTATTTGATCGTGTTGAAGGGTTTTTGCTCGTAATTGGGACTTTTACGAGTTTCAAAAGTTTTTGCTAAAGCTCTGAAAACAGACTCGGTAATTTCCGGTATGGCTGATAACGAGGCTAACATCCATTCACAACACCCAAGTCCATGTGGACAACGATTTGCTGCAGCAGCAATTTATCAAGCACATAATTCAGCCCGTGGGCTCAGGGCCAAAGTGAGAGAATGAGCGGCAATTAAAGCAAACAACAACAAAGGAGCATAAATAATCTCACATAGACACGCGCGCAGGCAACTTGCTAGAAGTGTCACTGTATTCAGCTCCAACGAATCGTAGTAGAGCCCATTGTCAGCATTTTTGACCAGAGACCAGACAACAGATGCCTAGCAGAAACGAAACGGAGCTCGGTGCGTATGAGCAATTTTATAAAATACAAGCAAACATTCATCCAGAGACACAGAGCCCAGCCAGCCAGTGGAAATTGTGTCGGAAATTTGGGTCCAATGGCTTTGTGAACTTTTTTAACAGACACAGAGCAAAACAGAAATTTTTTGCAAAAATTAAGAGACAATGGGTGATGCGAAGCTAAATTCATTCTGGTTTGTTAGAGGCAGACCTTTGAAGCTGCTGCCTCTTCTTTCAAATGCAACGGTTCAGTTCAGTCTTGCACGCTGGACGTATCTTTTTGTGCCACAATTTAAATTTGTGCTAACGAAATAAACACGGAAGTTTTATTAGAAATATTATTTGCTGAAAAATAAAAGGGTTTTAACTTTATGCTGAGAATAGTTAATCAAAGCTGGTCACGAAAGTAAGTTCGTTTTGATAATGAAAACTAAAACTAAGACATGTAAAAAATATTCGGTTTTTATACGACAATGGTTCTGCTATCACTGACCATATTTTGTGGGGGTTAATATCACCGAAAATTTAGTTTATAGTTTTACGCAGAGCGTTTGCTTTTTAAACTTAAGCTGTTATTTCACTTGTGTGAGTTCTCATACGAGTTGTCATATTTCCCGCAATTGTTTGCAAAATTTAATTTTTTAGAATTCAACCCCAAATTCTACAATGACTACTTGCATGCCAAATGGAAAAATGTGACGAGTCGATCTCCCAACGTAAAGTTATTTTTGATTGCTTTAGAGAGCGAAATTCCAAAAAGTTGGCGGACGAAAAAATTGTTTCTTATTTCGCGTCAATAAATTTACAAACATTCTTATTTAAAATGGCAAGAAACAATTTTTTTAAGATGGGGTGAAGTGCTACAACGCATTCTTTTTTCCAGATATAGCCCAACGATTCAAATAACCTTAAGCAAAGAACTAGATCGCAATATCTTGCCTTTTTTTATGCCCTGTACCCATTAAAAATGGGTAAAAGGGGATCATTAAGTTGAGCAAATGTATGTAACAGGGAGAAGAAAACATTTCCGACCCTATAAAGTATATATATTCTTGATCAGCATCAACAGTCGAGTCGGTTTAGCCATGTCCGTCTGTGCGTCCGTCCGTCTGTCTGTATGAACGCGTCGATCTCAGAGACTGTAACAGATAGAGCCACAATTTTTGGCATGTATGTAGGTGTATACTGTACCCACATCGAGTTTGTTTCCGATTTGCAAAATTTCCCCCCTCCCCCCTTAAACCGCAAAAAACTGTCAGAGCCACAGTTTTAAAGTTACAACATCGTGGCTTAGTATATTTTATAGTTGGCCGTATATCTATCTGTTCTGAAAAGCGCAACATGATCCGATCAAAAACACCAAAGTTATTCACTTTTTTCAGACCTATATTTTGTATGGCAGCTATACTTTATGGTTGCCCGATTTTCGTATAACTCGCTGAAATTATGTGAAAGCATAGAAAACTTATAAATACGAGGATTGGGAGCGAAAGCATTGAAAACTAAAACTACTTTTTCGACCGATCGTTCCTATGGCAGCTATATGCTATAGTCCTCCGATCCAAATGACTTCGTGCAAAGTTTGGTTACGATAGCTTTAAAACTGACGGAGGGGATTGCATAGAAACAGACGGACGGACATTTAGATACCCTCTCCAAGGGTAAAAAAAATTTGTTTCTGAAACTTAGTAAAAATGAATTTGTTAGAATATATTTTTCTAACATTTAGGGTGAATCGCTTTAGGACGGACTTTAGGGATAATTTAAAATTTCAGAGTGAAAAGTATACGACACATTGTCAACAATATGGTTGGCCTGCTGCGCTAAAAAACGTAAATAAAGTGGGTAAGGTGTACGGAAGTCGTAAAGGAAATTTGAAAAACCTTTATGCGATGCTTTGAAAACTAATTAACAAGAACGGCAAGATGAAGAAAAATTTTAAACAAATACAGAGACTTATAAACATCTCGTTTATTTATGTATTAATAGGTTTCTAAAGTGTTTGAAAATTAAAATAGAGAAAAATGCTCTTCATTAGTCAAATTCCACAAGATGAGTTGCAACTCGACCGCTTTGATCAGCACCACATGTCAGTGCGCAGCGAAGTTTAATCAAATTGTTTTTGTTAAATTTTTTTTTTTTTTTGCCTTCATTGAATCCATTTTTTAGATGTGAACGAGAACGCTACCCTTGGGCACTCCGGCTCCAATGGTGAACTCTTCCGTTGTGTACCCATCATGCCCATATTCGACGGACCCATCTGGCAACGCCATAACTTTTGACAGAGATGTCAGATCGCTTAATGACATACCGCGTTTGAAGCGTCAGTCCAAGCAGATTTTTACCATGGAACAATACACGCCACGCGAGCGCTCTGAAATAGTTGAAATTTACATTCAACAGAACAAGTCAATTGTGAAAACTCAACGTGCTTTGAAAAAATTAAAAAATGTGACCGAAATGTGTGAAATGGGACCGTAAATAAGCAAAATTGCCGTATTTACGACACTGAAAATCCTCAGGAGATTCAAGAAGTGCCTCTTCATGACGAAAAAGTCACAGTTTGGTGCGGCGTTAGTGCGAAAACGGTCATTGGGCCGTTTTTCTTCCAAAATGAAAATGGCCATGCTGTTACCATCAACCAGGAGCGTTATCGCGACATGATGACCAATTTTGTGATGCCAATTATTCGTCGAAAGCGTATGAGGCAGTTCTGGTTTCAACAAGACGGCGCTCCACCGCACACAAGTCGCATAACAATCGATTTTCTGAAGAAATTGTTTCCGGGCCGTTTGATGTCGAAAAGTGGTGATTTGGACTGGCCACCGCGTTCGCCCGATTTGACGCCGCCTGACTTCTTCTTGTGGGGATATTTGAAGTCAAAGGTTTACGTTAACAAGCCAAGGACCGTAGAAGAGCTCAAGGACAACATTCGTGAAGAAATAGCCGCTATTCCGGCCGAAATGTTGGCGAAATCGATGGAAAATGCTGCAAAAAGGGCACAATACGCCATCAACGCCAGAGGCGGCCATTTGAGAGATATCATATTCAGAAATTGATGTAAACAAATCTACTTGGAACAAATTAAATGATTAAGATTGCCAACCGCCAAATTTTTATTTTTTTCTTTGATTTAAAAAAAAAAAAATGGGTCCGTCGAATATGGGCAACCCTGTACTCATTTTGTCGAACGGAGAATACTCTGTTGCTGACATAACATTCTAAGAGTTGGTGAGTATTTGGTGGAAGCAGTGTCTTAATTTTATAAATAAGACCGTCCAACCAAACGTGGTCAAATGCTTGGGCAACATCTAGGAAAATTGCGGAGCAGTATTAGTGGTGCTCATACGCCGTCCGAATATCCGAAGGTAAACGGTTGACTTGCTCAATGGTCCCGTGTTTTGCTCGGAACCCAAATTGATGTGAAGGAAATATATTTTGTGCATGCGTATAATGCGTATTTCGGAATCATTATGATTGTAGATTTCTTCCACTGAGTTGGAAAGTATCCACATCGCAGCACAGCATTAAAGATTCTTGAGATATATGAAATGGCAGGACAGGCGTAATAAGATATCTCATATCCTGGTGCTTTCTTAGGATTAAGTTCTCTGATAAAATTTTTTATTTCAAGCGAATTAACTTTGATTGGACAAGTCTGTGCGGCATAAGGATCAATGGCAGTGCTTATGCATTGGTTGGTGGGTTCGGCTGGAAAACATTTCTTGGGTGAAGTGCGAAAAAATTTGCCTGTTCTTCGTCGCTGCGGGCCCATCTTCCTCTCCGATCCCTCAAAGGCGTGTCTACCTTAGCAGGTGGCTTTATGCTTGCATGTGCTCTCCATAGGGGGAATTTGGTGTTTGTGGGCGATAATTTTTCGATGTAGCGTCTATGGGCTAACTGCTTCTCTGCTTCGAGTGCTTTGTGGAGTACGCGTTCTGTATGTCGCAGGCGAGTCCTTGCAGCTGGCGTCCGATTGCTCTGCCATTCTCTTCTTGCACGCCGCTTTTCCGTGACCAGCCGGTCTATGTAGCTACTCGTTAATCTACGATCTTGCTTAGGTGTTGTTGTCGTTGTTAGTGGGTTCGAGTGATGAGCAGCTGCAGTAATAATTGAGCTTAGGGCTTGGACTGAAGTTTCAATTTCTTCTTCGCTGTTGATGGTTGGGCTCAGTTCAATGTGACTGCTGATATATTTTTGTATTTGAGCCAGTTTGTCTTATGTGATGTCAGTCTCCGAGGATATTCTCTGATTTGAGGGCACTCTAGAAGGGTGAAAATAATTGGAGAATGGTCTGACGACAAATCTGCGAGCGCTTCTGCAGTTACCAAAAGTTGTGGAACTTTTCTTGTTATGGCAAAGTCTATATGGTCGGGTATTTTCTTGGGATCTGCTGGCCAATATGTAGGCCTACCCGGAGATACATATACTACTTTCAGTAGCGTACGCAGGATTTTTTCAGGGGGGGGGGGGTTTTCAGAACAAAAAATTTTAGTATAGTAGTATTTCGCATATAAAAATTTCCCCCAAGGGGGGAGCAGCCTCTACTCATGCAGTATTATCCAGCTGCATTACGAGCTGATACAGGACGCGTCCCAAATAGCTCATTTATTTCGTTAAAGTGGGTGCAGGTTTTCCCTCCAGCGCCAGAGGTTGAGTTGTTGCGCTTCACCTCATATAAGTTTTTTTTACAAAAGCTTAGTTATTACTTGCTCGCTAGATTTTAACATCTTTTTTAGCCTTTAAATTATTGGAAAGCATTTTTGTATCTGGCGTTGTTTCTTTTAGTTTTTCCATTGAGCTGGCTTAATATGTTGTTTTCCTTTACTAAGATCCAACCACTTGGGCTCTTATTCCCAAAACGATCGCTTGCTCTGAAAATTCATATTAATGGATATTTATGTGCTTAAACGTAGTAATAGTCGAGTTTGTTTGATGGGCTGGAAACCCTAATAAATTGTTTCCCTTGGGATTAGTCAGTCTCGAACCCCAGGTGGGGTGTTTCGAGTTATAGTCACCCGCTGCTAAAAAAACGTTGACCGAGTGTATTAAAGAAATCTAGAAATTGATTTTCTGATATTGCGAAGCGTGGCGGACAATAAACCGCCGACAAAGGTGATATTGCCTCGTTTGGATTCTGCGTATATTGATGCTTGGCTTGTGGTAGTTTTCCGAAAATCCCGGTATTGGGTAATGCTTAATGCGGTTCCTGACAAGGATGCCACTTCCGCCATGGGCCTTACCATCTGGGTGATTTGTGCTGTAAAATGCATACCCCGATAATTGGAAGTTATATCTGTCCGTCAGATGAGTTTTCGCAAGAAGCATTCGGCCGTGTTCTACAAACCTCTAACAACCCAAAAGCAACCCAAAAGCAATTGTCGGTGTTCCTGAAATCTCTTTTGGTTGTTTTCAAATGTTGCACATTTTGTGGCGACATTTGGCCTATGTTTTGCTAATAAAAAAATTTGAGCCAAATAGAATAATGAGGAACACAGCTTTAATGCTTAACTGATTGAATTGCATTAATATTATTAAAGATTGGATGGGTTTTAATTAATAAAAATTAATTTAAAAATATTGTCCAGCAAAACAATGCAAAAGACTGACAGCAGCAGAAAGCAACAATGAGCAAACCTGCCAACTTCTTCCAATTATGACAATAAAGATTTCGGAGTTCTAATTTTCTTTTCAAAATTAAGAGTTTATGCTCTTAAACGAAGTACAAATTTAACAAGATTATGTGGATAAATGAGCAGTGTAATAAAATATGATTTAATAGGTTAATTCAATGAAGTATCGAAAATAAACCTATCGATAAATTATGTCGGCGATAATTTCAAACCACGAAATGGAAGACAAGTTGTCAGCGGTGTAACTTTCAACTTCACTTTTTACATTTATTTTGATTTTTAAAAGTTGTAGGATGATTTTTATGGTGGCTACATTGAACTCCGGAGGAAAAGGCAGTAATGCCATATGGAACAGCAGTTGCATATCTCGGCAGAAAAAACAGCTTACTCTGTCAAAAATAAAAAGGATCGCATCATTTCTGAAACTCTTGCAACGATTTTGTTTCTCTCGTCTGCTCCTAGCAATATACAAAGCAATTAATGCAACCGCGGGCATTTTGAATTTATTTTTGTGCACTCCATTCACTTGTAAGCAACAGGGTTGTCAATACAAAATAATTACTTGGCGGGTCAGAGTTTATTTTAATTCTTAACCCGATAAAATTGAGTATTATTGGCTTAAAAATTATTTATTAGTTTGGAACTCAGTGCATACCAAAAACGCTTTCAGCATTTGGTTTACAAACTTTTGAAATAATTTGAATTCAACATTTATTTAAATTGTTTTGAAGCCGACAACCCTGCCGTGGCAGCCACAACGCAATAACTTCCAGTCAGCTGTTTTTTTGCCAGCGACTCGAAAGCTAACTCCGAAAAATGAAATCTCCGACATTTGTGGAACACCGACATTTGGATTGGTTGTTTTCAAAAACAACTGACCCCTAAATCTCTAGAGATTTCTGGAACACATCGGATTATGTCGATTTGGTTGTCTTGGAGAAATTTGGACAACTTCAATTTGTGTCGAGGAATGCCATTTGCATTCCAGAGTGCAAGTCTTAGGAGAGCCATGATTTGGATTGTCGCGAGGCGCGCATTTGAATGTGGATGCCTTGATTCCTCATTTGTTCTTGCATTGTGCTTTGAATGTATACTATGAATTCGTGCAGTGTTTGCTGCAACGATAGGAACATGTTTTCTAATCTACTATAGTTTGATGGTTGTTCCGCTTGTTTATTAATTGTTGGCAGAGCCGGCTCAGTTCGTGCTTCGGGTGAGACTGTGCATGAGGGTCTATCCATTCCTAATTGTAATGCACTTGCAAAAGAAACGCCTTGGGTGGTACTCGATGGGGCAAATGACGATCTAGCAGCTTTGGTAAAGAATACTCCAGGAGTCGATCGCGAGGGTGTAAACTGATTAAGGTTTCCATTGGAACGTGCAAATTCTGTGCGCGTATTAATCCTGCTCTTCAGATCTTTATAGACTGGGCATCCTCTGTAATTCGCAGTGTGATTGCCACCACAGTTACTGCAATTTTTAGCAGACTTGTGCTCCTTGCTGGCAGGACATGTGGCAGTGTTGTGCAGCTCTCCGCTTGCTACGCAAACAGGTCGCAGAGCGCAGTAGGCTTTAGTGCTTTTTTTCGAGCTGTGTCTTCTGGACTTTGAATAGTGGCTGGGGTATTTTGTCTCTGTTCATAAGGTTTATTTCGGACTTGACTTTAAATCCCTTTTCTTCTGAGGCATTACCGACTTCCGTAGATAGTACACCTGATTCTATGCCTTTGATTACCACTTGTAGGCCTTTGCAGCTTTTTAGTTGGTAGGTGTAATAGTTTTTGTTTTCAGTTCTTAAGTATTTTTCGACAGTGCGATAGTTTTCCTCGGTGTTAACTTGGAGCTTCGTTTCGCGTATGTTGCCTTTGCTGACTGATGTCACATAAAAGTTGTTGTTGCCCATTAATGGGATGAGCTCTGTCGCGCTGTTGTTATCTCTTATGTAGAATGGTGGAGGCCTTGGTTTTGCGGCAGTTGGAGCCGTTTCATCGCACTCAGCATCAAGCTGTTTGCCGAGAATTTGGAACCTATATCCAGTGAGGGTGTGGTGATCGATTTATTTTGCATACTTGTTGTTGTTGTGCTTGTTAAAGTTGATTGAGCTGTAGTAAGCGTTACAGTACTCATCGTGGGCAGAGGGGAGGGGCATTGGGCACTCCATGTCGGAGCTGGAGAAAGAGAGCTTACGTTCGCAGTGCTGGTTGGTTTTAGCGTGCTGATGGGGTCGGGAGAAACTTCTGCACAGTAAGCATTGTTGCGGTGTATAGATAGTCGGCGATGGCGATCGTCTTGCTGTTGTTGCATTTGAGCAGCGAGTTCACTCTGACTGGTGTTGATGGTATTTGTAGCACCTCTATACGTTGTCATTTAATTAAAAATCAACAAATCAGATATATTTGGACAGCTTATGTTATGTTACGAATGCTTATGAAAGACCAATAGCGTCTTTTTCGCGGGTCGAAGGTTTTTATTTAACACTTTTATAACGTTTATAAACGGAGCTCGAGAAAAACACGTCTGACCTCGTCGGCAATCATATTCATAAAATCAAAATCAAAACACATAAAAAGGCTTAATCTAATTTGCACATGCGGGGTGGTTACCATACGCAGTCAAGTTCGAAAAGGTTTGTGAACAAGGTAAAAAATGAATTCGTTCGAAGTTCTGTGGCATGGCGAAAATATTCGAGCGATTTGGCAAATCGCTGGTGAATTCTGGGGCACCCCTGTATAGTTTAAGTCAGAGTAACCTAACACTGGCAACACTGCGTATGAGTAAGATCAAAAACTTTTTCAACTTAGTTTTTCAAGTTAATTATACACCATAATCTAACGAATTAATCTTACGCTTTCCATACAAATAAAGTGCGCTCTAATAGCCATCCCTTTAAAAAGTGAGCCTAATACGACAAACGAAGGTTCAGCCTTCTTGGTGTAAGATTCAGTTTAAATTTTGTGCTCAGATGGCAAAACTGTTTTTGGTTTGGTAACATTCTGCAGTATTTTTGGCTTTAAGCAAATTAAGGACAAAATTAAGGAACATTTCTTGATTTATGAATCTTATTATTTTATACAGGGGTGCCACAGAATTCACTTTCGCTCTAAATTCGCTCGAATTTGATTTCGCCCTGCCACAGAGCATGTTTTCAAGTGATTTGCAAATCGCGCACTCCCGAGTCGGCGATTAGCTTAAAAAAGACCATAAAATGCATTTTAATAAAAATAAGGCTTATTGAGTCTTCAAGGGTGTTCAATTTGTAAATAATATACATCAAAAAAATTAAATATTTATTTAACATGTTAAGTTTATAAAATAAGCATTTTACTAAATCGCTATTAAAATCGCTAGTCAATTCGCTAGTGAAATTGGTCATTCACTGCAACTCACCAAATCGCTAGAATTACAGTGTTGCCACCTTTTAGCATTTGAATTTCGAAATTAATCGAACTTCGTTTTAAAGTTAATACAATATTGATTTTTGTGTTAAAACAAAGATTAAAAAATTAGATTAACTAGCAATAACTTTTCCGTTGATATTTTGCTTAATTATTGTGCAATTTGTAAGTCGATTGCTGTCAATCTGAGTTGAATATAGTGGCAACGCCGGCGCCAAAGTAATAACGAGAAGCCACTCAAATGTTGGCTTTTATTATTCTTACGAAATTGTTATAAAATTAATTATAAAGGGAAAAGCATCGATCAGATGTCCAGAGCCAAACTTGCTTGGCTTTTATGAAGGAGCTTAAAGACTTGGCCCCCAATGTTACAATGGGCGACATGGATGTTGCGGCTGCAGCCTGGAAAGAACTGACTTTAAGTATGGCCAATCTATCCTCCGATTGCTTGAATTGAATTATGCGTGTCCGGCCCAATGTTATTTTCGAGCACAGCATCATTACCCTTATGATTTTGCCTACGTATATCGTCTGACTTAGAAAGACGGTCCGATGCGGATTAAAGACGGGTGCACTCCTAGCCTCTTCTTACGGATTTGCTTCTTCCCTAAATCGTCGATTGCCATATGTCGTGCGAGAGGCATTTATTTAATTAAAGCAAAACTCTTGCCTTCATATACGTACGCCGTTCTCTCGTATCCGTATCATTTTTATTTTGGCGGGCGAAAAATTTGAATTTTTTGTGTGGGAATAACAAATATTGAACTCAGTTAAGGAAAATAAAGTTTGTTTTGTTAAAAAAAGGACTAACCAAATAGCTTACATTTCAAAATATTAATAAAAACCGCATTTAAAGTCTTAATCTAATTTGCACTTTCGGGGTGTCTACCCTATGCAGTCAAGTTCGAAAGGGTTTGTGAACTAGCTTAAAAAATGAAATCGCTCGAAGTTCTGTGGCATGGCGAAAATATTTCAGCGATTTGGCAAATCGCTAGAAGCCAAATCGCTAGTGAATTCTGTGGCACCCCTGATAGATTTAAAAAACTATTTTTTTTATTTAAGCGATGACTGATTAAAAAAACTAATCAGCATTCCCAGCACTGGTAGGAAACTAGATTAATACACGAAATAAGTTTAGGAATTTAGGAAAAAAGCCTACGTGATCTAACATTTCCTTACATTAATAGTCAAGCAAGTGTACAATGATTCAATAACTGGACTCAAACCATTTTCCCAAATTAATTTTTGCTTAAGCCCCATACGGAGTACGACGAAAAATTCGTTTTGATACAGTATTTCACATAAATAGAAACACTTTCTAACAGCACATGAGCATCAAAGCAAAGCCAAGGTGTTTCTAATTATATGAAATACTGTATCAAAACGAATTTTTCGTCGTACTATATGGGCTTTAATATTAAACAATCTCCGAGAATACCATAAGAATCTTATATAAATAGTAAAAGAGTTGTTTTGGCCTTGCCATCTCTAGTTCAATTGTTAGCCAAATAATTCGAACACTTCTTCAGTAATCCACAGCTAACTACTAAGTAAAATAGACAGATGAATTTAATCCCTTTTCTGCAATTTCATTGGAGGCGGCGCAGGACAGAAACTAGCCTGACCCCAGGGGTCCTAGTTTAATTGCTGCGATTGTCTCTGTCTGTATGTGGAACACTTTCCCACCACCCACAATGCACAATCCTTTCATGCCTTCATCCTTGGGCACACAAAATGTTTGGAAGCCCGGGCAAAGTTTATTGTTTCAGATTGTTATATGTAATAATTGTTGGAGCCTTTCGTAATTGTTGTTATCATCATCAACATTCTCATCTCCGAGTTCGTGCCGAATGTAGTTGTTGTTGTTAGTCTTATTGTGCCATTTGCGTTGACAAATAATTTGTTTCCGGTTTTCAAATTCGACTGCACAGTATGTCACATGCCTTCTGCTCGCTCGTTGTAGCCAACCATGAAACATTCATTTGACTTCATTTCTCAACTGGCTGCAGTGCAAAGACATTGCATATATGGATTAAATTTCTTTATTTTGAAAGAGCAGATGTGACTAGAAATTCCAATTTAAAAACTTTCCATGTGAAGTCACCAGCAAAAAATAAAGGAATTAAAAATCAAAAGAAATCGCACAACTCTCGTGCACTCTTGATTGGGACAAGCACATGAAACTTTTGGCGCAACGCTTCAATGAGGCAAAATTCAACAAATTATCTGTGGCCAATGTCCTGGCAAGGAAATCCCCCTTTAAAAGTGCGTAAATAAACTTTGCGAAAGTCAAACGAACAGACGTTCAATGTCCGCTTGTTCGCTTCGGCATTTTAGCCAGAACCTGTTGGGCGACAGCTGCTTGCCAGCAGCAGCAGCTCATTACGTGTGCAGAAACTTTGATGGCAAAAAACAGTTGGTCCGTTGTGTTAGATTTTTACGCCTACATTTCGACATTTCGAAAGGGTAGGACCACATGCCTTTCAATCACAGTCAATAGCCTGATATTCTAAAATTGGGTTAGGGGCCTGAGAAAGTTCAACAAATTGAAACGCCCTTCGTTCTAAACATATTTGTGACAAATATTTGCAATGGTCGAAAGAGCCAAACTTGGCCATTGTTGGGGAAAAGAAGTCAAATAAACAGGTTGGAAGGTTGAAAATCCTAAATCTCCGGTTTAATGTTTTCCCCTGAAGCGGAAGTTCAAACCCTGGGAGCACAGCACAGTGGTTTGCTTTACTTTTGGGGGCTAAGTTCTAAAACAGCTTTACAAATTTACTACTAATACAGTAATTTGCACAATTTGTTAATAAAATTAATATTTAATTAAGGAAAATCATTTATTTTGTAAACTTGTTTTCATTAAACAACAACGCACTGTGCAACGGGTCTGGAGAACGGATGTGAAAAAATGCGTTTAAGATGACTGTTTAAAGTTCGTGGGCGGAAAACATTCGGTAATCGAATTGAAATGTGTGCGTGACTCAGAGTTCCAGCACCCAAGAGACCAGAACTTGTACCTGACGGTTTCGGAGGGTCGTAGAGGAGTGCAGTAGCCATGTGAGGGTGTGGACTGATACTGATGCGGCTCATCAAACAGCCGCCGTCTATGAAATTTTTCGCTCGCTTGCAGCGGGACGTCTGCTTATAGATCAAAGGCTAAATTTGAGGGTGATTTATTTATATTCCAGACCCAAGCCCGTACCCTTGTCTTTGTATTCATTGCTGTGTTTGCGCAGTCAATTTGGGTTCACTGCTCCAATGGGATAGTCCTTAACGCTTCGTTCGCTTTGGTTAACCAAAAGCGTACGTTTTTTTTCCTTTCACCTGTGCATATGTTTAAATTTAAGTTTTATTGGCACAGTTAATTTAACTAAATTAATGGTCTACAGACTGAGGAAACTGGTCAGATGAATTTTTTTTTAAGATTTAGTCTTTTAAATCCCAAAAAGTTGTCTAGTCAAACAATCTAATTTTTTTGGATGCTTACTTTGTTTTACCTGCTTCTCTCCCCCCCAAATATTTGTCGGCGGGGGTACTCCTGCCACAGCCATTTTGGTCAACCTTATTGATGGCAAATTCTGATTCAGTATTCACCCACTCCTACCCTAACTCTTCTGTTTTCTCCACAACATCTTTTTTTTCAATATATCTGGAAAAAACATTATGCTGTTTTTAGCTTTTAAAAAAAAATTATGGAGGTTACCCAAGCAACAATATCTATATTTTTGAGCTCTATGCGACATTATAAACAAAGGTGACGCCTAAAAATTCAAAGGGGCGTCATCAGCAAACCCAAAAGCGCCTAAATTGGCCTTTGAAGAGAAATTTTCATTAAATTTTATCAAATTTTTTCAAACTTAATCGCCGTGTACCAGCCATTTGGGGTGGTTGAATTTTTAATTAAGACCACTTTGTGTAGCTTAATGGTTCTTCTAATTTCACAAATTTTTTGCATAAAAATCTTGTCGATGGACAAGTTACAGGCGGTTAATCCCGAAAAATTGAATTAAATTTTATGGCAGGATTACTAGATTGATACAAAAAAAGGGTATAGGAAATATTAAAAGACTACTTGATCTAACATAGACCTTACATTAATTGTCTTGCAAATGTACAATAACATTCAATCAGTACTAGATTAAAACAATTTGCCACAAAATTCTTATTGCTTAATATCAAACATCCTCTCGAGAAACATTCAATTTTATGAATTGAGTCCACTGTCAAAAAAATAATTAAAAATTGAAACAACCTTGGGTCTTACGAAGTTCAAGTTTATATAGCCTTGGAGCATGAGACATGCCTGCCAGTTTGTTATATGGCAGCTATACGATATATTCATCCGATTTTGATCAAACTCTCCATAATTGTGTTGAAACAGATAATATTTCATAACTGGAAAGTATAAAGACGCCATCTTGAAAACAAAAAAAATTACCTTTATTTTGTGAAAAATTTGTTTACATAATTCAATTAAAAGGTCTTCTATGAACAATTTTGAAAATCGGATTTCATTTTCGGGCCCATAACTGTATGTAAAAAGTTAATTCCAAAGTAAAACTAAAAATTCGAACTTCCAACTTATGACTTATCTCGTCAAATGTCGTGACAGACTCTTAAAAGTTATTCGCTTGCGAAATGGAGCGAGGATTTTTGCACTACCTTTACAATTATTGCTCATTCCTCCAAATAATAAGAGTGGTCACTTCCTCGTCATATACATTCGTTTCACAGATAGAGTTTTTTACTGAATTCTCTTTCCGCCAGGCATTTGTTGAAGTTTGGAAAATCGTAATAGTCACAAGGAGCTTACTCCGTAGATTATAGTAATTGCGGTACTCATTTGACCCATTTTAGCCTCATTCATAAAATTTTAATGTTTCTTAAGAGGTTGTTTGATATTATTAGCTTAAAATAAGAATTTTGTGGCAAATTGTTTTAATCAGTACTGATTGAATGTTATTGTACATTTGCATGACAATGTGTCAAGGTCTATGTTAGATCAAATAGTCTTTTATATTTCCTATACACTTTATTGTGTATCAATCTATAATCCTGCCTAAAATTTAATTCAATTTTCGAGGATTAACCGCTCTGTAAACCTTTGTCCATCGACAAAGATTTTTTATGCAAAAAAATTTGTGATTAGAAGAACCATTAAGCTACATGCTAAAGTGGTTTTTAATTAAAATTCAACCACCCCAAATGGCTGGTACGGCTTGATTAAGTTTTGAAAAATTTGATAAAATTTAATGAAACTTTCTCTTCAGCAATTTAGGCCTTTAGATTTGCTAATGATACCGCTCCATTGACCCACTTTCTTGTGGCAGCAATCCCAGCGTGTGCCGACATGGAAACCTCCATGTTTTTACAAATTTTCCTACCACAAGAATAAGGCCAAACCATATTTTTATATCAGGATACAAAGCATACAATAAAAAATAGAGGCTGGACCTCACAAAGTGTGTCATTTTGTTGGCCTGTGTAATCAATTTAATTTGCAATCAGTTGATTAACCAAATAGTTCTAGTCAATTAACATAATTGCAACTAAAATTAATTGGAATTAAAGTTTCAGATGCATCTTACAAATAAATGAGTTGGATTAATTTAAAGTGATTATAACTTTCAGCTTATTCAATTGCAGATCAATTTTTCAAACTTTCCACAACACATTTAAACTAAACAAGTAAGACCGTTGCAGTCGAGTAGCCCGACTTCAATATACCCTGTACAAGAGCGTAAGTTAAAGTCGGCTCTAACCGACTTTGATAAACCCGTTACTCATGAAAAAACATGTTTAACAGTGCTCCTGCGTTCCTCAGGGTGACCATCCGAAAAGTATGCAATATTTTTTTTAGGGTGGGTGGGGTGTTAGTGGGGGGGGCTTGGTTCACTTTTTGCTTATAACTTGAGAACCGTTCATCCGATCTTTGTCATTTCTTCGATTCATTTTGCAAATTACTAACTATCTCTAGAAAGTACGAATCGTCTATCTTCAAAACTGTGGAAGATATAACGTTTTTTCAAAATTGGGGGGGGGAGGAGGGGAGGCCAAAATTGGAAACAAACTTGATCTGCATAAGATAAAAAAAAGAAGGTTTTTTCCCAAAGATGTGAAACCTCTATCTCTTACCATCTCTGAGATCGACGCGTTCATACTGACAGACGGACAGACGGACGGACGGACAGACGGACATGGCTAAATCGACTCGGCTATTGATGCTGATCAAGAATATATATACTTTATAGGGTCGGAGATGTTTCCTTCTCCCTGTTACACACATTTGCACAACTTCATTATCCCCTTTTACCCATTTTTAATGGGTACAGGGTATAAAAAGGATTTACAGTCCATCTTCCTTTTATCTCTGGGACCTGATGTAGATGTTTTAAGAAGTTTAAGTTCCCGAAATCTTAATGCGATTATAGACGAGTATGAGTGAGACTAAACTCTTGGATAAGCGAAGGTGATCTTCTATCACAGTTTCAGGCCGGGTTCGGGAAGGGCTATTCTACCATTGACAACGTCTATTGTTTATCGAGCATCGCAGAGAGATACATTTCAAGTGGCAGAAAGCTGTATGCGTTCTTTGAAGACTTCAGAGCTGCATTAGACTCCATAGACAGAAGATCCCTATTATTGAAGTTGTACAACCTCGGCATGTCTTCAAAAATCATCAAACTCTTGGAGAGCCTCTATAAAAACAGTGGCAATTAAATGGCGTTAAGCTAAAAGTTGTTGAGAGCTACAAATATCTAGGAGTTTACTTTAACGACAACGCGAGATTCAAACTGCATCTAACAAACAAACTAGCAGACTCCAAAGTAGGCATCAATTGTACCTGGAGGACGTAGCTTGGCAAGCAGGACGTGCCTACTAGCACAAAATACAAACTCTTTACAGCAGAGCACAGTGTAAAATTTTGCCAATCTAGGGGGAATTTAATCAAAAAAAAAAAGTTCTTCAAATTGAATAATTTTTTTTAAATGCTAGTAAAATATCCACCTGCTATGAAAATAGACGAAACCTGGTCTAAATACCTTTACTGGAACATTTTGTATAATTTTTTAAAAACACCTAAAAACTAGGACATTTCAAAAAAACATGCTGCTTTTATGGACTACAACTTGCAAGTTCCATCGAGTTCGGCAATGCCACCACATGGAGAACAAGCGGGTGGAGCCCCAGAACATATTCACAAAAAAAACCGTGCGCATGCTTCCGCCATTTTGAGTTTTTCGTTTTATTGTAAGACCAATTTTCGAACAAAATCTCGTGTAATTCGCATGTTTTTTGCTATCTACTCCGTCAGTTTTAAAGCTATCGTTACCAAACCTTGCTAAATGTCTTGAAATACATACAGGCTGTATATGTGTTGTAATTGGCCTGATCGGATGACTATACCATATCGCTGCCATAGGAACGCTCGGTCGGAAAACTAGTTGTTGTAAGAAGAACTTTTTTGTTTTCAAAGATAGCGCCTCTTGACTTAGTATTTATTAAGATAATATGCTCTCACGTAATTCTACAAAGTTTTACCAAAATCAGATAACTATATGATATACCTGCCAAAGGAACGATCGGAACAAAAACTAGTTTAAGTGAGAAAAACGTTTTTGTTTTCAGTGATAACGTCAGCAAACTTCTCAATTATTTATTTAATATGCTTTCACACAATTCTGCAAAAATTTATCAAAATCGGGTGACTCTATCGTATAGTTCCCTTATGAAAATCGTGTTCTGGCTAATACTGAAAAAAGCGATATTGTATGGGAGGTATGAGTAGTTTTCGTCCGAGGTTGTACCACTTCGACGAAGTAGAATGTCTTTTAAGGTATTTCATTAAAAGATTATTCCGCCTGCCTCAGTATACGCCAAAGAATGATATATCTGGACACTGGACTTTCGCCTCTTCATGTATACACAGCAGACATCCACTTCAAGTACATGTAAAAGGTAATGCGTATGCCCGATCACCGACTTCCAAAGATTGTATCTACCTATTTACTGCGAGAAAAATGACAACATTTTCAAGAGTTGAAAAACCTGGCGGAAAAGCTATCCGTATCTTTTCGTTTGGACGACACTATGGAAAGGGCACGGTGGTTAGACCGAATTGTACTTAGGATGGGTGAGAGCTACAGGGAGGAATTTATAAGGGAGGCGCAGTGCAGCTCCATTCGCCTGCTAGAAAGGGAACTAAATTACGAGCTTGGAGCAATCAACTACTTCTCGAATGAATACACGATCGATCAAATCAGAATAATTTTTATGGCGCGTGGTGAGATCCTGGCACTAAATTTGATACATCATATAAGGACTGGAAATTGCTCGCTTTGTAATATGAGGAATATTATACACTTTCTTGTCGACTGTCCCATTTTAGCAGAGACGAGGCAATTGTACTTTGGGGATACAGCTTTTGGAAGAGATATGATCTTGGAATTCCTAAATGTAGCAAATTGGGCGTTGCTCTCCTCTTACGTTGGAGCAGAAGAAAAGGAACACACAGATGTAGCGGAAGACATTAAAAAATTATAGGATTTAAAAATATAAAAATAAAAAAGAAAACGATGGTATTATAATAATAATAATTTATAATAAAAAATCGAATGCCTAGTGAGTTTATAATGTATAATCTAAATAGTATTAATTAGAGTAAAAACAATTAGAGTGGGATCTTTCATCCATCTTTATGCTGGGAACGATGCGGTATCTTGCGACGAGCTTGGCAGCCGTGTGTAGTACTAGCATGAGGATGGTATGAGGATCAGGCTGACGAACCACGCCTTATATAATCTAAACATGTCTTTTTAATGTCGGCACAAATTTATGTTACAATGAAAATCTGAAAATTTCATATTCATAGAGACTACTACTACTACTAGAAAAGATGTCTACTGGTTGCAAGTCGCAAATCTTTTTTTGCCGTTGGGGCCGGCGCATTCACGGGCGGCAATTACTTACAGAGTATGTATCGATTACTTTCTTAAAATAAAAGTGGTATTCCTAAAAGTGATTTAGACACTGCTGTCATCACAACATGGAGAACGATGCAAGATTCTGCACTTTAAGATCTAGTAACAATAAAATATTTTATTGAATGCATTTTAGAAAATTTAAGAGTCCGTTTAAATGGGTGTACAATGGACGGAGTCAAAAATGCTCCAGTTCTTAGACCTTGTGTTTGACTTAATCAAAGATGTTCGGGACTTCAAATACCCTACCCTTTTCGCAAATACCCAATTAATTAAATACTAATTAACTCTCCCCTCGTGTGGCCCAGCGGTTAGTGTGCGGGACTGCTGGGCGGGAGGTTGTGGGTTCGATTCCCCCTCGGAACATCAAATAAAAACAGTTTTTACTTTCTTCAGAAATAAGCTTTTACACATCCGGTCAGCTTCACCAGCTATTGGCGCCAGCTGTGAAGTAACCAGCCATGAAATAGCAAATTCTCAAACTTTGCCGTTCGGATTCGGCGTTAAACTGTAGGTCCCTTTCTAAACTGAAACATTTTTACCACTGGGATCGAACGGTTTGACTTCCACAGTTTGTGGAAATTTTATGTTTTAGCATGGCTTTTTTGTTTCCAAAAATCGCTAGCCTACTCGTCCAATTATATCAGCATCAAGGTCAAACTTTTGCCGACAGACTACGACAGAGTACAGTTGCGTTGGAGTAAAAAACTAAATTCGAAAAGCATTTGCTATCAAACCAGAAAATCATGTTCGACACCAAAATAATTGTTGTTTCTGTCCATTAAAGTCACTTTTGTTTAATTTAGATTCTTTTATTTCCCACACTTAAGGAATTTTGTTTTTCAACACTCACATATATCTATGAGATCAACGTTAGCAAAATAATACCCCTCTAACAATGAAGATATTCGTCCTCCCTAATAAAAATCCTGCGTGAGCCCGGTAACGAATGTAATTGATTTAATTTTAATTATAAGAAGAAGTTTGAAATTTAGAACGATTCAAGCCATATTAGTTGAATCCTGGGCGAGTCTTACTTGCCTTGACGTCATGCCTCTACGATCTCTACTTAAATGTTGTTGTAAACAAAAAAGCTTTCGTCTTTGTACTGACCATGGGGGAATTATTAAGGTGAAGCAGCGTTCTTTCTGTTTGTAGGTCCAAAAGGCCAGTGCAGTTGGCATCTGCTGGGGGCCAGTGGATCTATGCTTGTCGCATAGAAACGGATAGCGGATTACTTTGTTTAGTTTGTTTTATTTTGTATGTTATATTTTGGGACTTATAAATTACAACGACTTTCAGGAGGACCAACTAAAATTTTGAAACGGAAAGGCAAAGCTAACTTCATCAGTGCCGAAGTTCTGATACACTTGAAAAAGCTTGTATCAACGGTTAGCGACTTCGACCAAACTTCGCAGATCAGCTTAAAATCATTCAATATTACCCATGACCGTGTTTGAGAGCGGTAAAATTGAGAACAAAACAGTTTTTCTCACTAAAACCCATTTTCCGAACAAACATTTGTATGGAAGCTACAAGAAGTAGTCATCCGATCCGGTCGGTTCCGACATATTAGCAGCGTGCAGCCAAAAGAAGACTCTGTGCAAAGTTTCAACTCGATCGCTTCAAAACTGAGGGACTAGTTCGCGTAGAAACAGACGGACAGACGGACGGACGGACAGGCGGACGGACAAAGCTTAATCGACTCAGCTCGTCATGCTGATCAAGAATATATAACTTTATGTGGTCGGAGATGATTCCTTTTTTGCGTTGCAAACAAAAAAAATAATAATAAATTGAAATATTAAATTTACAGTAATATCAGAAAAATAAAAAAAATAAATATTTAAACAACTAAGAGCGTTGCCGTGACTGTTTTAAGCGGTTCAATGGGGGAGGGGAAATTTGGAAAACTGACACGAACTTGTTTTGGGTACGGTATACACCTATGTACATTAGACCGGACTTTTCTCCATACGAGGAGATTGTGATAAAATCAGATATGTTAAGGTTTGATTTCTTTTTAATTTATTTTTTATTTTTTATTTAGTCGACAAAAAGGCTGTCAACTTAATTACACATACATTATAAAATAGCCTTATTGACTAAGAAAGCCTAATAAAGAAAAACTAACAAAATTATAGAATAACTAATAACGACTCTGACACGATGGGGGAATTTTATTTGCCCGTCCGGCCAGCTATGCCCCGATTCACAGCCAATTGTAGTCAGAGATGTTACTAGAGCTACCAAAAACTTTAATGATATAGAGATAGAGAAGATGAAAAATAAAACCAACAACTAAATAGGAGCAAAGGAAAAAATAAAATAATAAAAGTAAAATAAATCAGATATAAAGAGAACAAATTTAAGAAAAGGAAAAAAAATCTTTCTCAATGTGAAATTTAAAACTAACTAAATATAAAAAATTTATAAGATAAACTTAAAATTAAATAAACAGAAATCTCTGACCCGGTGAGGGACGATTTTTCCAGTCCGGCAAGCTATGCCCCTACTCACAGCCAGGAGAGGTCAGAGATTTCCCTAAGATTATTATAGAGGGACGTTTTTAGAGAGAAGAGAGAGAGATCTGTTGAGAGCAGGTGATAGAGATCATTATAATTTTGACATAAGACTCGAAATCGATTGTGCTTTGCATAATCAGTTGTTCATTTATGCAATATTAAAGGAAAATAGTTTCTGGTTGGCCTAGAAGGATCGGAGAAGTTAAGGCGACCTAAAAGTTCAGAAGAATCTACATCAACAATAATTAGTTTATGAAGAAAAGAAACACCTAATACTGTTCTACGGTTAGCTAACGAAGGAAGGCCAATAAGCAAGAGTCTGTTAGAGTACGATGGCAGACGAAGGTTAGGGTCCCAGTTTAAGCCACGTATGGCAAAAAGCAAGAATTGCTTCTGAACAGATTCAATACGATCTATATGCTTTTTGTACTGCGGACACCAGACGGACGAGCAGTATTCAAGTACAGGACGGACTAGAGCAATGTATAAAAGCTTTGTGGTATATGGATCATTAAACTCTTTCGACCAACGTTTAATGAATCCGAGTACACCATTTGCTCTATTAACAATAGAGGAGATATGAGGATTGAAACTCAATTTGGGGTCAAAAAGAATTCCAAGATCAACGACTGTAGAAATTCAAGGGTTCATTGCCAATCTTATAGGTAGCCAGCGAGGGCTGCTTGCAACGATGAAAAGTCATGAACATGCACTTGGAGCAATTAAGGTGAAATTGATTAATCAGACACCAGGACTGCAAGGAGTTTAAGTCATCATGCAATTTGATGGAGTGCATCGGGTCGTTGAAAGATAAAATAAGTTTTACATCATCGGCGTACATAAGTATCCAAAAATTCGAAATTATTGTGTGGAGATCATTAATAAAAAGAGTAAAAAACAAAAGGGCCAAGGTGACTGCCTTGTGGCACACCAGAAGTGACAAAGACAGGCTTTGACGTGTTAGAACGAAGCAGAACTTTTTGAGTTCTATCTTTTAAATAGGATGAAGTCCAAAGTAGAAAAGGGGATTGAAATCCTAAACGATCAAGTTTAACGAGGAGCAGATCATGGTTCACAGAATCAAATGCTTTACTTAAGTCGGTGTAGATGACATCAGTTTGTTGATGGCCTCGCCAAGGCTTTAAAAGTTCCAATTTCCCATTATTTAATCTTTGAATTCTTAATGCGGCAGAGACCTTTTACAAAAATGTCAAACAAATAAATTAAATATTTAATTTTTAAATATATGTTTTATGGTGTTGTAAGCACACTGAACTTAGAATCCGGCGCCCCGAGCTCAACCATAATTTTTTTTTGTTGTTTATAAATTTTTATAATTAGCGGTGCCTTAACAAACATACTCTGCTTTTACACACAAAATTTATTGTGATTAATGCCCTTTAAGGAATGTTATGCTTCTGAAAATACTTCATTGAAATTAATATTTATTCTTTTTGGCTAAAAACTAAATTATTTTTTATACCTTTAACTGGTCCGACAATTTTTGTGAATATTCCGAGTGGATTTTGGATGATTTTGCCATGTTTGACTAAAAAGCACTATGGGGAATTTGGCCCATTTGGTGACCAAAACCCATTTTCTGAAAGTCGGAAAATTAAAAAAAGTTTTAGTGCAATCAAAAAACACCAATCTTCAGTGTTGCATAACAGAAATTTTTTATAGAGGGCGCCACAACAAAGGAATCAGCTGATAAAACAGCTGTTGCATTTGCAAAGCACGCGCGCCTGCCATTTAAAGTTTTGTTGCTCAAGTTCAAGTGATCAGAATTATAAAACTAAACAATATAACTAAAAACGCTAAAATGAGTTCGAATCTGTGTGGTTTGTATTATGTGTTTGTGAGCGTCATTTGAAAAAAAAATCGTGTTGTCCCCTTAATAAAGCAGAAATCTAAGTAGCCCTGCAAGTGCATATTCTGGATAAAGTCTCATGTTCCGTAAGGGATTTAAAGTGAGTCCAGAAGAGTCCATCCATGAGATGTATTGTATGTTGTAGAGGATTAAATGTTTGTTCAAATAAATGTTATTAAAAATATCACTTTTTACGATTTTGCGAGAATTTTTCATTTTTAGGACATAACCTCAATTTGGCAAACGCAGATTTGTTTGGCAAGTGGCACGAAGCGAGGGAAAAAAGTCGCAAAGGAGAATGCTGTGTTTAATTTTTATGAAAGATGCCATATCAGAAGTAGATTTTGAAAAGTACAGCGATATTATAGACCAAACGAGTAAAAATTTTGCTACCGCTTGACGCAAATGTGGAAGAGTTGCTTTGCTAATTTAAGTCAGTTGCGCCGGAAGCATGCAGTTTGGCTGGATTCCAAAACTGTGATAAATTTTCCGGAAACCAAGAAGCCAGTAGGGCGGCCAAAACTGCCTTTTAATGCGAAGAGCTACACATCTCGCAGAAGGCGCGCTGCAGATCTGGCCAAGTCAGGAAAAGAAAATGTAAGTTTGCTTATTCATGCAGCAAGCTTGGCCGCACGAAAAAAAGCAATATGATCTTGCCAGTATTCTCAAGCTTCTTTCGATATGCCCCGAAAAAGCTAAAAACATGCGTCAGGCAATTACGGCACCGATCAAAAAGCCAGAAGCTTTGTCCCCTAATGAGGCATTAGCTTTTCTTCTGGACCAAAATTTTACAAAGGGGCAATACTTAGCTGTACGGGACCAATCAAAAAAAAACATTGCGATATATATCCATTATACAAGACCGTTGCTGACTTAAAAAAATTGTGCCGACCTAATGATTTTTCAGTAAATGATATCAAAGCTGAAGTAACGTTGCAGAGTCTTGTAGTCCACACAGCAAGACGACTCGTTAATTTGCAAGTTGAGGTTGTCGAGAAAATAATGCAGGATCAAGGCACAGAGTTTTTATCGACAGAACTGATTTTGAGCTACGGCTTTGATGGAAGCTGGGGGCAATCCAATTACAATCAGAAGCACTCGGGAGGACTATATTTTGGCGCGAATGTATTTGCTGCAACAGTCACACCCTTACGGCTTATAGATGCTTCGAAAAATGTAATATGGAATAACCGCACCCCGCAATCAATTCGATTTTGTAGGCCGTTAAAATTGGAATTTGTCAAAGAGAGCAAGGAGTGCATTTTTAAAGAAGACGAATATGTTAAAAACCAAATCTCCAACTTAATGCCTTGTAAAATTATCTTGGAAAGCGGGAAGCAAGTATATATTAAGTTTAATCTGTATTTAACGGTGATAGATGGCAAGGTCTTAAATGCGCTGACGGGCACCAACTCTTCTCAAGCTTGCCCAATTTGTGGAGCCACACCATCTGACTTTCTCAATAACAGAAATTTCAAGTGTGCCAAGTTTTTGCCCATCGTCAGCCATTTGAAATACGGTTTAAGTCCTCTTCACAGCTGGATTCGAGTTTTCGAATTCATTTTGCACGCAGGTTATAAAAATCGTGTGAAGAAATGGAGAATTTATGAGGCAAATGATAAGGAAGAGGTTCTTCAGAGAAAGAAGGAAATTCAAGGCCTATTTTGGGAACACCTTTCGTTGAGAGTCGATCAACCGAAAGTTGGAGGATTTGGCAGCACCAACGATGGAAACACTGCTCGGCGAGCATTTTCCGATCCCCATGTTTTTTCAAACATCACTGGCATCGATGAGCAGCTCATTTCCAATTTTCGAACAATTTTAATATGCCTTTCATGCCAGCTGCCAATTGCAGTTTCAAAATTCCAAGCCTTCTGTTACAGAACTGCTGATATGATCATTGAGAAATACCCCTGGTTGCCAATGACAGCCAGTGTTCATAAAATTCTAATTCACGCAAGTGATATTATTGAAAACACTGTGCTTCCTATTGGCTATTTCGGAGAGGAAGGAGCGGAATCTCGCAATAAATTTTATAAATCTGATCGTCTGCATCACGCCAGAAAATGTGGGAGGGTTGAAAACTTAACAGACGTGTTTCAGCGAGCTACAGATACTTCTGATCCAATTATTTCTTCAGTGAATTTGGATAGAAGAATTCAGCGACAGAAAAGAATGTGTCTTCCATTAGAGGTTTTGGACCTATTAGAATGCCCATTAAATCCCGATGACACCACCGCGGGTGAGGATGAAAGCTCTTTTAATGTTGTGGACTTCTTACATCAATATAATATTGAGTTGGAGAACGAAGAGCAGGACTTTTTCTAAAAGGTGTGTAGGGAAATTATATGTCTTAATATACATTGTTAATTGTCTTTCATTACAGGGCCACAAGATGCTTTAGATGGGCTTTATGTTGCTTTAATGTTTACTTTACTTATGTTACTTTACGTTGTTAAAGGCGTGCCACCTAACCTAATACTGTCACAGAACTTTTATTTACTTCTTAATTAATTCTCTAAAAACCCAAAAAAAATTTACATTAGTTAAAAAAAAAATGGGCGGTGCCACGCCCACTATTTTTCTACTGATAAAAGATATTGGTCAACTTAATCCGATGCAAAAAACAGAAGTCAAATATCTTGCTCCGTTCTTGAGTTATTAATTTTGGTCACCAAAAGTGGTCAAATTCCCCATAGTGCAATGTCTACGTATTGATAGTTATAAAATGACATACAGCATACTTTGAAGGGCATAACTCACAATTAATTTTGTGTGTATAAACGTAGTAATAGTAACATATAAATTGTTGGATGTACTTATTGTAGAGTGTTCATAACTTTTGAAATATGTATTATTTTGTAAGGTATCAGCTGGGAGTGTCTAACACCGGAGTAACCTACTTCCGAAATGTAGAGTATGGTATTTAGCTAAGAAACAATGAATTTACCTTACGTGTTTCTTGATTATCCCGACTTTCAATAATAAAGACACTCCATTCATAGCTCAACATATATTGAACTGATTTGCATATAACGTTTATTTATGTACAAGAGCAAATGTGAATTAAATTTGCATAGCTTCATTACAAGTTCCAGAATATATTTGTATTAGGGCCCGAAGGCAATGGTCTTTGAATTGGGCCAAGCGAACCAAACACTTTTCATTTGATATACTTTGGGATGACAACTGCGACAACTTTTACAAAACTTTTGCCCAACTCACCTTTAAGAACTTTAGTTATTGCAACTTATCGTTTTGTAGCATCGGAAAAGCAAATTCCTGATAATGGCGCACACAGTTTAGCATTTTAACAAACAAGCCAACTGATTTGCCATAAAATATAAACAGGAGCAGAGCGAACCAAGTCCGCCAAGTGGGCTGAAACGTTATTAGCCATTCACTGGCGAGCCAGAACCGTTCCGCCTTTTGAACACAGCGACCTGGGTCGCGTCTGTCGCCAATGACACACGGGACGTTCAACTCGTCGGGGACAAAATTTAAAATGGAAAGGACTGGCACAAAATTAAAATCCATTTGAATAGCCAGAGCATCCGCTGACCTATCCGTATATCTAGCACAGAATTACTCGTACACATAATTTTTCCAACGTTCGACCGGCCAAGCAAGGCCACGGCACACGAAGAGAACTGGCCAAAATAAGTGGAAAAACTCCTTCTGGTGGATTGCTGTGTGCCAAATTGAAGTGCAGACATTGTTGGGTGATGACAGAAGGAAGAACGAGCTTGGCCTGGGTGGGGAAATAAAAATTAGATTGTTGAATAAAACTGCTTGTTCGCCCCGAAACTGTTAACAAACAATAGTTCTCATTTAGCTACCACAAGTGCTTTTGGTACTCTCCGACTTACGAGGCGGAAAATGAACAAAAAAGACGGAATAGCTGGGGCAGAGCAGGAGACTGTAACTCTTGAGAATGTACGTGAAGGGCTAAACGGACACGCAGACTGGAGCAGGGCAGGAGCGGAAGGCATTCCAGTTTGTGCAATTTAATTTTGTAGTAAATTAGGCAGAGCAACAACTTAAATCAGTGGCTGGTGAAAATTTGTGCAAATGTCTGGCCATTGACTTGGCCTGGCTGGGACATGGATATTTGACTTCTCTGGCATTCGCCAGGGGAGAGTTGGACTTAATCAGTTAGACGATGACAGTAATTACTTATGCGCAGGCCACCCATGAAGAAGATGAAGATGATGATATCTACCAATTGGCAGGCTTACGTACTAAATCATTTCTTTTGTGCATTCCCCAAGAGCAATGTGGTTAGTCCATCCAGCCTAACAAAGGCATCTGACTGGCTTTCTGTACCACGACAACATAGTTGGTCGTCGATCCGATGGTGATTGTGTCTGTGTGCATTTCATTAACGCCTTGCACTGGCCGTCTTTGTCTGCCTGAATTCCTCCTCCCTCTGCTTTAAGATGTTGCCGACGCAATTACGGGAAAGTGGCTTTTCATTTCCGCCTTGTGAGCTGCTTTCGTTTATTTCACAGTGGGCCACAAAATCTATTTTTTTCCGCCAATTGATCGGATCCCAGCTTTCATGTAACCGAGTCAAGCCGAAACTGTAACCGAAACCGTAACCGAAATACAATTTTTTTAATGATTCTTATTTCTCTGTGTGAGCTTGCTGTTCTGTTGATTTCCCCTCATGGGGAAATGAATCAAATGAATTTCAAAAGTCAAAAAATACAATTTTGAATGCAAATGCAACGCCCCTTTTAACGCTCCTTTCCTATGATCAGAGCTTGTCATAGCAGTCAGCTTTTAATCAGTGCATGTAACTGCAATCGATCTGGCAACGCGAGCATTACGCATTTTCTTTATCTGTGGTAGTTATTCAAAGTTGCTGCTCTTAGGAAAGAATGAAGAAAGGAAACGAGAAAGTGGAGCTGCATGAAGTCGGAGGTAGAGAAAATCGTTCTTTCTCCTCGTGGTCTTCAAAGTGTCCGGTTGGGCAGAATCATATCATCCCTATATTAGCTGCCACAACGATAGAGGTATTAGTGCCTGTGTGTGTGTGTGCGTGTGCATTTTTTGCAGTCGCACAAATATTGCGAATTATTCAAATTAATTGGATAGATACAAAAGAACGCAACCTGCGAGTATTAGGTGTTCTTAATTTGATCAGAAAGTGCTGAAAATTGGTGTTCCCTATATAGCCAGCCGCACATAACCCCCAAAGAGACGTACGCGTGTCGGCCACACATGCGCAGGCCAAGATTTTCATACACCCGAAGGAAGAAGCCTTGGGCTTAGCATCTTTACCTAGGAGATCTACATACATCTTGTCAGGAATCGATTTCTCTCCTTTCGATAAGGGAGCCATAGTTGGTTACACCGTTTCCAAGGTTACATCTGGACGAAGTCGGTCATCGCAAGTGAGGCATGTGTTCCCGAGGCTTGGCCATTGAGCGAGTAGTCCAATTTCTGGATCTCGTGCCCCCTCAGAATACAAATTTTTGCCCCGAACGCGTGGGACCTGCCTTTCAACGTAAAGTGTATCCAGATCTCCCGTTCCTGGATGGACTTCTACCTTACGAGTAGTCACTGGAGACTCCTAAGCATATTCTTGCTAATGGTCGTAGGCAATTATCTTAAAGTGAAACATGTTCTAATTTATGGAAATTTTACAGAGTTGACATGATCTTGTTGGAGTATTGCTTTGTGGGCTCCACATAATTGCGTATTTAAGCACCATCTTATCATTTATTTAACAGCTGCAGCCGTCACAAGGAAAGATCTTTCTGCGTGGGAAATAAAAAGCTTGCCGTAAGTGTCTATTTTGAAATATTATTGCTGGTGTTGCTTAAAAATAGCGTGAGATAAAGAGCATTTGTGCAGAAATTAATTATTGCATATCTTCTTCTTCTTGATTGGCCCGATGCATACATCACAACCGTTCGACGGTCTCGGCCGCTGCCAACAATGTCCGCCAGTCGCTTCTGCTCCTCAGCCGCCTTCGAATAATAAGCTTTCCTTACTGGAGCTTCTTCGTCCATCCTGGGACATGTCCTAACCAGCGCAGCCGATGTTGCTTTATGCGCTTGACCAGACAGGTGTCCCCATACAGCTCATACAGTTCGTCATTATTTCGAATGCGGAAAACTTCGCCAACTTTTAAAGGTCCATAAATCCTCCAAAGAATCTTTCGTTCAAATACGCAAATCGCCGCTTCATCCGCTGCTGTCATTGTCCATGCTTCTGCGCCGTATTGCAGGACTGGGATGATTAGCGACTTGTATAGGGCTAATTTTGTTCTTCGCTTGAGGTCTCTGCTCTTGAGCTCTCTACTTAGCCCGTAAAAGCATCGGTTTGCAAGAGTGATCCTTCGTCGGATTTCCAGACTGATGTTGTTGTCGCTGGTTATCGTCGTTCCGAGGTAAACAAAATCCTCTACAACTTTAAAGTTGTATTCTCCCATTGTAACAAATTGTCCAAGACGCAAGGACTTTTTGTCCGCGGATACAAGGTATTTCGTCTTTTCGTCCATCAGTTCTGACTGCCTCTCAATCTCTGAAAACGCCCTGCTTACCGCGGTAGTTGGCGCAAACTGCAGGGTCTCCTTTTTTAAAGATTGGGCATAGAGTTGCTTAATAATCACCATTTGAAAGCTAAATGTCTTAAAATATTCCTAGTTAAGGCCTATTTCCAGAACAAATAAAAAATTTTGTAACGAAATTGCCACTTATTTATGTTAAGTGGATTGTAAGCTACAGTATGTCCACAATGTCTTAAAATGCACTAAAAAATACCCAAAACTGCGGCCAAATTGTAAGGTAGCACTGATTTGTCAGCCGCTTGAATTCAAAATGTGTTTATCAAATTACAGTTTAAACAATTTTAAAATAAGCTTACAGCTTTCAAAGTCACACGATGTACTACCACAAGTGTGGGCAACTTCGTGATCCTCGGTAGAGAAAGTCTTGAGACACTTAAAATTTAAAAATTTCAAAAACTAATAAATAGACTGCTATTGTATGTGCATATATATTTATTATTTGTTAGACCATTTTGGTGCGCCCCGCATATACTTTTAATTTGTTCGATGTCGTCCGGAAAAATGTGCTGCAAGTTATTTATTTTCAATTTATTTTAGCAAATCGGCTGTGCTTGCAATCCACACAAGCTGACGATATGGCAACGCTGTGATTATTTCGTTTTTTTTTTTTCTGGAAATCAGCAAAATAAATGAGACTAAATAAATGGCCGATCAGCTGTTTGAAGCTGTTTTTTTTTAACAGAGAAAAGGTCCGCATTTACATCGAAGGATGATATGGTGAAAAAAGAATGTTTTTAAACGATAATTTAAAAACGAGAGCGTAAGTTAAAGTCGGCTCTAACCGACTTCGATATACCCGTTACTCATGAAAAAACATGTTTAACAGTGTTCCCGCGTTCCTGAGTGTGACCATCCAAAAAGTATGCAACATTTTTTAGGGTGGTAGCGGGGAGGGCTAGGTTCAGTTTTTTGCTTATAACTTGAGAACCGTTCATCTGATCTTTATCATTCTTTCGGCAAATCGATTCATTTTGCTAATTACTAACTATCTCTAGAAGGTAAGAATCCTCTATCTTTAAAACTGTAGGAGATATAACATTTATCCAAATTGCGGGGGCGGGAGGGGGCGTGGCCAAAATTTGAAACAAACTTGATCTGCGTGCAGATAAAAGAAGCATTTGTCCCATACATGTCAAACATCTATCTCTTACCATCTCTGAGATCTAGGTGTTCATACAGACGGACGGACGGACGGACGGACGGACGGACGGACGGACAGACGGACAAGGCTAAATCGACTCGGCTGTTGATGCTGATCAAGAATATATATACTTTATATGGTCGGAAATGATTCCTTCTGCCTGTTACATACATTTGCACGACTTTAGTATACCCTTTTTACTCTATGAGTAACTGGTATAAAAAAATAACAACGCATCTTTAATTATACTTGCGTGCGTTTTTGATATAACATAAGATTTGTGTGAGGCCTGCAATCGTTCTCTACATCTGCTGCTTGGACGATTGAGATGAGAGCAAACTGGAAGAGTGCCAAAGTCTCTCTAAAGGGTGGAGTTATGGATATAAAAGGGGGCAGCGAGCAATATGCGAATATGTTGCTCTGCACCGTCTCAACCGTTTAAATGGATGGACAGGCAATGCCCCAGAGGCAGATATATTAGGTCCAGCACGACTGGCAGCTAAGAGTTTTAGCCGTCTGCAACCGGAAATACCGCGGTGCACAGTACTTGTTCAATTATTCTTCCTTGGGTCATACCCACTCTAATACGGCAGATATTTGAGCGGTTGTCTCTCAGCTCGCCAGTGAAGCACATCGTTCGAGAAAGGAACGGAGTATAGCAAATTGCGAATTTGGAAAAACAAATTTTTTTTAGATGGGCTCAATGTTTGACTTGATTCGATTTATAGAACCACTTGAGCTTGATCTGTTTGGAGCTTGACCTATTTGAGCTTGATCTGTATTGACAATACTATTGAGTTTGATCTGTTTGGATACACTGGAAATTTGAGCTGACTAATTTGAACTAAAACGAGAGCGTAAGTTAAAGTCGGCTCTAACCGACTTCGATATACCCGTTACTCATGAAAAAACATGTTTAACAATGTTCCCGCGTTCTTAGTGTGACCATCCAAAAAGTATGCAACATTTTTTAGGGTGGTAGCGGGGAGGGTTTGGTTCACTTTTTTGCTTATAACTTGAGAACCGTTCATCCGATCTGTATCATTGTTTCGGCAAATCGATTCATTTTGCTAATTACTAACTATCTCTAGAAGGTACGAATACTGTATCTTTAAAACTGTAGGAGATATAACTATTTTCTAAATTGCGGGGGCGGGAGGGGGCGTGGCCAAAATTTGAAACAAACTTGATCTGCGTGCAGACAAAAGAAGCATTTGTCCCATACATGTCGAACCTCTATCTCTTACCATCTCTGAGATCTAGGTGTTCATACAGACAGACGGACGGACGGACGGACGGACGGACGGACGGACAGACGGACAAGGCTAAATCGACTCGGCTGTTGATGCTGATCAAGAATATATATACTTTATATGGTCGGAAACGATTCCTTCTGCCTGTTACATACATTTGCACGACTTTAGTATACCCTTTTTACTCTACGAGTAACGGGTATAAAAATTGTTGACTTGATTTACATGAACCATTTTTTTAAAACATAAATCAAAGGGCCCATTGACTCCATTCACACGTCAGCTGCCCAATTGGACTTTGGATTTCGAAAATCCTCCCAAAAATGCCTAAGGCCTCAGAAGCTTAGCGCATCCTAAAACCAAAACTTTCAAACTCTGTTGCAAAATAAAAAGATAGCATAGTTTTAGGCAGCAAATAGGGCGCGAAATTCAAATGGCCAATTTGCTCAGGACTCCTCCATCCGCCACTCACCTTGCGTCCGCGACAGGTCCTTTTCTTCCCATAACCCTCCGGTGCAATCAGTTTCTTCGCTATCTAGTGCATTTACACATATAGAAAAAAGAAAACGGTCAGATTTGTCACCAGATTGTGCTTTTGCGATTCTTATGGGAGCAATTTAGAGCGTTGGAGAGAGAATGGATTCTAACTTAAAGAACCTAAGCAAATCCATGGCAACGAAGGAGGACATGGATGATATTGAAACGCATCTTATAGGAATAACCCAAAAAATTGAAAACTTGGAAGTCGAAAATAAAGAGTTAAAAGCAGAACTAACCCAACTGAAGGCAGATAGGGAGAGGGATAGGCGGGAACTAAACAGGCTGGTAAACATCAGCAAAGAAAACAAGTGAGAACGTCGGTCCAGCCCGACTATAACATACTCTGTACCCGGTGTATATGCTGAATGCGTCGCTGCCACTGTGTTTATCTCTAAGTTTTTTATACCCGTTACTCGAAGAGTAAAAAGGGTATACTAAAGTCGTGCAAATGTATGTAACAGGCAGAAGGAATCATTTCCGACCATATAAGATATATATATATATTTTTGATCAGCATCAACAGCCGAGTCGATTTAGCCTTGTCCGTCTGTCCGTCCGTCCGTCCGTCTGTATGAACACCTAGATCTCAGAGGTGGTAAGAGATAGAGGTTTGACATGTATTGGACAAATGCTTCTTTTATCTGCACGCAGATCAAGTTTGTTTCAAATTTTGGCCACGCCCCCTCCCGCCCCCGCAATTTGAAAAAACGTTATATCTCCCACAGTTTAAGATAGACGATTCGTACCTTCTAGAGATAGTTAGTAATTAGCAAAATGAATCGATTTGACGAAGAAATGATAAAGATCGGATGAACGGTTCTCAAGTTATGAGCAAAAAAGTGAACCAAGCCCCGCCCGCTATCACCCTAATAAAAATGTTGCATACTTTTTGGATGGTCACCCTAAGGAACGCAGGAACACTGTTAAACATGTTTTTCATGAGTAACGGGTATATCGAAGTCGGTTAGAGCCGACTTTAACTTACGCTCTCGTTTTTCTCTCTCTCTCTCTCTCTCTCTTTGATGCATGCACCCAGCGGCGCAGAGCTCAACGTGTTCTGTAGAAAATATGCATTACGACTGTCGAAAATGTAAGGCAGTACAATCGCTGACTTTCGTTAGAGAGATAGTAATCGCAAACAAACAGACTGCGAACAATCTGCATTACAATTTTAAAAATAATGTACGCATTCGTAATGGGAAGTTCGGCTCTGGCATACATCCTTATTACCTAGTAATGCAGGTTGTCGGCAGCCCGTTTACAAAGCGGCCATGTCTATTGAAAAGTAATGCAGATTGTATGTGATTATTTCCTTCACTCTGATGGCAAAGTAACGCAGGAGTAACCCATTTTGTAATGGCAATTTGCGCCGCTGGGCAATGCGGTGTTGTTTGCGTGTGCGTGGGAGGCGTTTTTATAAACTTTTTTTTCTCATAACTTTAGAACCGCTCATCCGATCTTTATCATTTCTACGGCAAATAGATTGATATTGCTAATGACTAACTATCTCTAGAAGGTACGAATCATCTATCTACAAAACTGTGGGAGATATGACGTTTTTAGAGCGAAGCTCTTTTACGGACGTCAGACTGGGGGAGTAAATCTTGAAAAATTTTGTCTTTGCGACAGATTTTTTGGGGGATGTTTTTGAATTCTCTCTTTGTGTTTTGTATTTGCAAAATCAGCAGCTTTTGTCTTTACAGTAGAAGCAGGTGGGTTGTGTGTGGAGTGGGATAGTGTGAGGTGGAAGTGGGGGAAGTGGTGGGAGTCAGGTGAATTTGGTGGGGATCTGGCGGGGATTTGGTGCTAGTCTGGTGTGGATCTGGTGGGATCTAGTGCGGATCAGGTGGAGATCTGGTGGGGATCTAGTGCGGATCTGGTGGTGATCTGGTGGGGATCTGGTGGAGATCTGGTGGGGATCTGGTGGAGATCTGGTGGGGATCTAGTGCGGATCTGGTGGTGATCTGGTGGGGATCTGATGGAGATCTGGTGGGGATCTGGTGAGGATCTGGTGGTGATCTGGTGGGGATCTGGTGAGGATCTGATGGAGATCTGGTGCGGATCTGGTGGAGATGTGGTGGGGATCTGGTGAAGATCTGGTGGGGATCTGATGGAGATCTGGTGGGGATCTGATGGAGATCTGGTGGAGATCTGGTGGAGATCTGGTGGGGATCTAGTGCGGATCTGGTGGTGATCTGGTGGGGATCTGATGGAGATCTGGTGGGGATCTGGTGAGGATCTGGTGGTGATCTGGTGGGGATCTGGTGAGGATCTGATGGAGATCTGGTGCGGATCTGGTGGAGATGTGGTGGGGATCTGGTGAAGATCTGGTGGGGATCTGATGGAGATCTGGTGGGGATCTGATGGAGATCTGGTGGAGATCTGGTGGAGATCTGGTGGGGATCTAGTGCGGATCTGGTGGTGATCTGGTGGGGATCTGATGGAGATCTGGTGGGGATCTGGTGAGGATCTGGTGGTGATCTGGTGGGGATCTGGTGAGGATCTGATGGAGATCTGGTGCGGATCTGGTGGAGATGTGGTGGGGATCTGGTGAAGATCTGGTGGGGATCTGATGGAGATCTGGTGAGGATCTGGTGGTGATCTGGTGGGGATCTGGTGGAGATCTGGTGAGGATCTGATGGTGATCTGGTGGGGATCTGGGGTGGGCCAGGTGGGGATCTGGTTTAGGTCTGGTAGGGATTTGGTGGGGATCACCAGAGAGTGGCTGCATTGAGGTCAAGTTTTGAATTTTGTGCTAAAAACTATAATGTTATCTGATGACTTAACAGTGACTTAACAGCGACTTAACAGTGACTTAACAGCGACTTAACAGTGACTTATCAGTGACTTAACAGTGACTTAACAGTGACTTAACAGTGACTTAACAGTGACTTAACAGTGACTTAACAGTGACTTAACAGTGACTTAACAGTGACTTAACAGTGACTTAACAGTGACTTAACAGTGACTTAACAGTGACTTAACAGTGACTTAACAGTGACTTAACAGTGACTTAACAGTGACTTAACAGTGACTTAACAGTGACTTAACAGTGACTTAACAGTGACTTAACGGTGACTTAACAGTGACTTAACAGTGACTTAACAGTAACTTAATAGTGACTTAACAGTGACTTAACAGTGACTTAACAGTGACTTAACGGTGACTTAACAGTGACTTAACAGTGACTTAACAGTAACTTAATAGTGACTTAACAGTGACCTATTAATTTTAAAATTATATAACATATATTTATACAGAATCCAAAAGGTGTATTTTTGCCATTACCTAAGTCGGTTGTATGAACGTAAAGAGCTTCGCTCGTACCGTGCGTCCCATGACACACACTCTTTTTTTTCGAAATTGCGGGGGCGGGAGGGGGCGTGGCAAAAATTGAAAATAAACTTGATCTGCCTGCAAGTATAAAAAGCATTTGTCCCATACATGTGAAACCTCTATCTCTTACCATCTCTGAGATCTGTTTGTTCATACGGACGGACAGACGGACATGGCTATATCGACTCGGCTGTTGATGCTGATCAAGAATATATATACTTTATAGGGTCAAAAATTACTCCTTCTCCCTGTTGCATACTTTTGCACAAACTTAATATACTCTATGTACCTTCGGTATAGAGTATAAAAATATTATAGTCAAAGGTTTAAAAAGAGATTTGGCTACAAAAGAGGGTATGGAAACACTTTTCCGCTCAAAAATGCAGGTACCCAAAGCTCAAGGGGAAACCCGGATTGCTTTCAAACGAAGCAGCAAAGTGGACCTAATTGTAGAAATGGAGACTGCTGAAATGGCCAACGACATTTTAAACGAGAGCGTAAGTTAAAGTCGGCTCTAACCGACTTCGATATACCCGTTACTCATGAAAAAACATGTTTAACAGTGTTCCCGCGTTCCCAGTGTGACCATCCAAAAAGAATGCAAAATTTTTAGGGTGGTAGCGGGGAGGGCTTGGTTCACTTTTTTGCTTATAACTTGAGAACCGTTCATCCGATCTTTATCATTCTTTCGGCAAATCAATTCATTTTGCTTACTAACTATCTCTAGAAGGTACGAATCCTGTATCTTTAAAACTGTAGGAGATATAACTATTTTCTAAATTGCGGGGGCGGGAGGGAGCGTGGCCAAAATTTTAAACAAACTTGATCTGCGTGCAGACAAAAGAAGCATTTGTCCCATATGTTATATATTTGTTAATGTTCATCTCTATTGCATCAGCCGTTTTACAACACTTCTTAATGCAGACATCTCTATGACACTCTACTAACACATACACACAAATGTATAAGAACGTCTGCAGTATACCGAAAATAAAGTCAGTCGTAATTAAGCTCACAACGAGATCATTCCGTCTTTCCATCCAAACACAACATAACTGGCGACGAGGATAAAAACAATTAGCCACAAAAATCTACTTTTTGTGTAGTTCGTGTCGGTAGTCTTACAAAACAGAGATCGAACGAATAAACGCTATCAAACAGCAATAACACTAGTTTACAGCCAAAAAGACCCATTTCTACTGAAACTCTATTTTAGTGTAGTTTGGAATGCTGATCTCAAAAATCGATTTCAAAAATTTTTCCATGGCTCCGTTTTTGAAATATGCATTTTATCATTTTTCTGGTAGGTTCTCTTACATTCAACGCCATATCTCACTTCGTAATTGTTAGATAGAGTCATACAAGATACGAATCGAAAACTTTATAAGCTGGCAACAATCGCGTAGAACATTGTTTTCAAATCGGCTTAGTAGTTTGAATTCAACGATCAAGAATATTTAAAAAAATGGATTTTTTGCTTGAAAATTCAAGATTTAAACGCATAGGAAAAATATAAGAAAATAAAAAAAATATTTTTATTATTTCTACTTAAGAATCCTACTTTAACGAACACAACAAGGTATTGGTGAGGAAAATCATGTCTCACGTACCGTAGATATATCAAATTGAGCAGAAACACTAACAGTGAAATTTGAGTATTTAGTGAGTTCACCAAAAAATTTTTTTCTGTTTTTCTTCATCTTTTGGTCAATTTATGAAGTAAGCGAAAAGTCAGAACAAAAATAATAATCAAGAACGGAACAAAAGTCGAAGCAAACGAAAATTTATTTTTAAATAATCACGAAAATACCACATTTTTTTGCACTAAATTGCTCACAGCCCCTGTGTTTGTTCATAGATCTTGATAATCGATATCTGGTTTTCTTCGTAGAAGTGCGACTCTTAAGTATAAAAAATAAAAATAGTTTATTTGGATTTATTTATATTTTTCCTAAGCGTTTAAATCTAGAATTTTAAAGCAAAAATCAATTTTTGAAATATTCTTGGTCGTTGAATTCAAACTACTCAACCGATTTGAAAACAATGTTCTACGCGATTATTGACAGCTTATAAAGCTTTCGATTCGTATATTGTATGACTCTATCTAACAATTACAAGTGAGATATGGCTTTGAATGTAAGAGAAACCTACCAGAAAAATTAAATAATTCATATCTCAAAACGGAGCCATGGAAAAATTTTTGAAATCGATTTTTGAGATCACCGTTCCAAGCTATACTAAAAAATATTTCAGTGGAAATGGGTCATTTATTTTTTTTATTTTTGTAAACTAGTGTA